>VCCN01006885.1:3683171-3697768 GCA_006491835.1 Architeuthis dux | reverse complement strand
CTTCCAGATGTTGGCGGTATGGCAGTAGAGGTTGAACCTTCCTGTTATTAACCCATCATTTTGTTACAGATAGCAGCATTTCACTTGCAACACACCGACACCAGTTTGAAGACCATGGGTCACGGTGCAAATTTTGGCTGGTCTGTTCTACTACCCCCACCATATAGTCCGGATTTGCTGCCTTCTGACTTTCATCCGTTTGGAAGAATGAAAGAGGGACTACGCAAACAAAATTTTCCTGAAAAATTCATCATCACTACTGTGAAAAGGTAGATGCAGATTTTTTTATGAGCGCGGCATGCAGGCTCATGTTCATTGCTAGCGAAAAATGCAGTCAGTGGTAGTGACTGTGGAAAAATAGTGTTTTGTAGCTGAAAACTTGCTCTATCCAATGGTGTTATTGTGCTTCCTGTATCTGTTGTAATTTTAATATGTGTCGCGTGTACAGGTCGCACTAATGGAGCTAGAGCACTGAAAATTTAAATATTTACTCTTTATTATGTCTAGAAAAAAACTTTGTTTTCGTTTTTTGAAAATTCCCCCATTTACAAAGTAAGTTTATGCTAAATTGGTCCCTTAGTTATGTATTAGCTAGTATCTTATAAATGATAATAATATCATTAGCTGTATTTAAAAGTATTTCAATATTCATTTAACTCAGACTTAACAACGCGATTTTTGTTCCTGGATAATGAGTGTTATTCTCTAATTGCTTATGTGTAAAAATTATAGAAAATGGCTTGGAACTTAGCTTTTGTGACAGGTATGATTTTAGTATGATCTGGTTAGTCACTCAATAGAAACCATCACGTGACCAAAGTCTTTTGGCAGCAGTAGAGGACGAACCTTCCAGATATACATGTGATGCATACATAGATAGAAAGCCAGCCAGAATCTCTTAAAAACTGAAGAAACCTATGTTGACAATACAAGAATACCATGAGAAATAATTGTAACAAGCACTGGAAGTGGGTCTTACTAACAATTGCCTGTGTGTACCTAACACCCTTGATGGGGGTATAAGCAAAGAACGATGATACATACATACAATACATATAAAATATTCAGAGATTGGATAATTTATATCTGACAGAATATGATAATCATAAAGACATTATTTAATTGGGAACATATATTTGCTCGGCACCGATTGCGAAATGAGCGGCCAAAATCATGTAAATAAATAAACGAGTGTTTGATAAAACCCGCATCCACCTTGGAAACAGCCTTATATGAAGGCTCTGCTCTACCACTGAGCTAATGACACTCTCATGGAAGGCAGGTGTCCTGAAAAATCAGCCTTCATGCATGTTAATATTTTGAGGCTTCCTGCTACCAAATTGTCTTATTGTTGCTGCAATGTGTGTACTAGTATACCCGTGCTATAAAAATGACAGCATATACAATATAAATAAATAATAATAAATAAATAAATAGTCTGGAATTAACATAAATAGTTTTACTTTTCAAACAAAATAATAAAATCTTTTCTATAGTTTTGAGAAGGGTTATTAACATTCAAATAGTTCTTCAGACAATTGAACTCCTTGTTGTTTGTGTTGTTAACACAACGTTTTGGCCAGCCTTCCTCAGGTGTAATATTCGAATGTGATGGGGTAAACAGAAGTTTATAATTTCAAAGGAGGTAACCCTTATAACGTAGGATTTGGGTGTTTCTTTATCCTTGTCTTGTTGGGTTTTGGCCTGTTGGAAACAGAAAACTCAAAGAGGCAGCTCATATCAACGTGTCAACTGAATGCATTAGTTAGACAAGTGTGGAGTTCAACCCAATGTGGCTTTTGCTGCTCAACAGGCCCAAACCCGATAAGACAAGGATAAAGAAACATTTGGATATTACAATTGAGGAAGGCCGAAGAATGGATTGTCCGAAAAGTCATGTTAACAACACAAAGAACAAAAAGGAGTTCAATCGTCCAAAGAACTATTTGAAAGATAATCAAAGTCTTGCTCGCCTGTCTCTCTCCCACTATGTACATTAGGTGGGTTAGGAGTTGATGTGTTGGTTGCAGAGACCGTCGTACAGTGGTGACCGACTGGATGCCCCCCAACATCAGCATGGCAAACCCCAACCCACCTAATGTACACAGTGGGGAAAAGGGGCAGACTATATTTTGTTTGTCTTTCTTCTTTCTTTTAACTTCCCCTATTCTCTTTTACATCGTGTGGGTTGGGGGTTCCCGTGTTGTGTGTAGCGATGGCCGGCTCTAGAGGGTTAAGGAAGGAAGTAAAATGTGGGGTACCCCTTCCTCCATGATGGAACGAACCAAGCAAGCAACCAAGATACACTGTGTATTATATAGTTGAAATATTGTGATGTATAAAATTTTCAAAAGCCAAACCTGAAATAGGGATCATCTTGAACACTGATTCAACACTTTATTTTAATGCTTTGGACTTGAATGTGGAAACTTCCAGGTAAAACTTCTTATAATAAAAAAATTATAACATTCTTGGAAACTCAAAATGTTTCATCAAAGAATTTATATATGAATTCTATAAGCCCTGAAATTAAAATCAATATATATTTACAGCATATTTACATTTCAGAATACAATCATAAATTCTAACCTTTACTGCAACATTTTAAAATCATTATAACATAAATTACTATCAATTGAATAATGCATAAATCAACTTTCAATACACATGAAAAAATGTTCTTTATAACTTGCTCTAGTGACTCAAAATGTATATTAACTGTGAGGAAAAGATTATTCATTTCACTTTCAAACAGTACCAATATAGTAAACGTTTTTTGGCAACTCAATACTTTGAAAGCCCAAATGAAACATTATCAGGTTTCCAAGTAAATCTTCTTATAATAGATTATAATATTCTAGGAAACTCAGAATGTAAGCCCTGAAATTAAAATCATTATATATTTTCAGCTTGTTTACAATTATAAAGTTTAACCTTTACTGCAACATTTTAAAATCATTTGAATACAATATAAGTCAACTTTCAATACACAGAAAATATGTTCCCTGTAAGTTGCTACACTGAGTCAAAATCTGTATTAACACTGAGGTAGACATTATTCAGTTCAGTTTCAATACAGTAAATATGGATATTTATGAAGCTTAGCTTAGTCTGACACAAGGCCAAGAGAGGTGGGTAGGTAGATCCGCATGTCAAACCCTTGGCACAAACATCAGCTACCGGCTGCAATTGGAAATACACAACCATTTCAACCAGTTATTGAGTTAATAACTATGTGTATGGTTGCTGACATATTAATGCCCCTTTGCGCGTGTGTATATATATATAGATGGGTCATTCCATATCAAATCACCTAATATTTCTCCCCATTTAGTCCCCATGGGCACCATCTGGGATTTTGATGAAATTTCAGTAGGTGATACCTTTTCTAGAGAAAATTCAACCCTGAAAATTTCAGCTTGATTGAACCAGCCAAGTTAGATATGAGGAGGACTGTTTAAATTTTTAGGAAGGAAAAAGGATAGATTGAACTATAATTCAGCAAAATTTGAACCGTTTTTTTCAACTGACTATGTTACTTTTCATGCGTAGACAAAATACATAAAGCTTTGGGTTTTTACTGTAATGGTCCTATGTTTAGATCATCAGAAAAGTATTTAATGCTTTTAAATTCTATGTTTCAATCTTTTACACAAGGAAATGCATCAACTGAATATAATCCAGTGGAATCTTTATTTTAACACCCTTAGTTCAGTTTCTACAGCTGGCCATTTCCCCCATGTTAAAGGACCCATAACTCCTAAATCACATAGAATATAGGTAAAATGAAGGCATAATTGGCTTTGTTTGGTGAAAAACTACGGGGGTACCAAATTTCAGCTAGATATCTTTTTAAATAGCATAATTATGAAGTGCCAAATTTGTCAAATCATGCTTGCAGCTTGCAACATTTAAATTTAAGCAAATTTCAATTTGTCATAACTTCTGATCCGGTGGTTCAATGAAGCTGAGATTTTCAGGGTTGAATTTTCTCTGGAAAAGGTATCACAAACTGAAATTTCATCAAAGTCCCAGATGGTGCCCATGGCGCCATTAGGTGATTTGATATGGAATGACCCATATATATGGCACTCTTGTAATAGTGGTGTCAAGGGTGTAATATGCATAAAAGACTAAGAGTTATTCCCCTTGAATTATTGTATTAAAATAAATTATTAAATAACTTTTTATAAAATTGTGTATCAAATTATCATTATGAAATTGTTTTGTATTAAAGTAAATTATTGTTTTTCATGGGAATTCTTTTGTGTATGTATTGAAAAAAAAAGAAAATAGTTTTACGTTGAAGGCCCAACAAAAACATTACCAGAATTCCAGGTAAAATTTCTTATAATAAAAGTTATAACATTCTTGGAAACTCAAAATAGATTTTAACCTTTACTGCAGCATTTTAAAATCATTATATGTTAAATTGCTAACATTTAAATGAAACATACAATGGAGTAACAATTGTACCAATATGTTCCCTAGGAAGATGCAGAAGAATAGATAGATAAAAAGATAGGCAGATAAATAGTTGTAAAGATAAATAAGATGGATATATAATTAGTTGAAATAATGTAATAAAATAAGATAAGCTCTACGTGTGGCTAAAATGGATCTAGGAAGGGACAGGGTGGGCGAAGCGTATATCAGTTATCTCCCTTGCGCTGCAACATTTTCACTCACAGACCAAAATGAATGACATTAAGAGGTAAATTGGCTGACAGCCTTAACCATAAAAAAACCATTTTGATAAAGGTAAAATATGCAGAGAAATGATGTCAGTGATACTTTTAAAAAAATAATTTATGATTAAAAATGCACACATTCTTTTATGAAAGGTTAATAAAATATTTGATGACATAATCAAAATTTTGTTTTAATTTGCGATTAAGATTGCTGGACACGGAAAAAGATAACCAAAAGGTTTATGTAGGATTGGTAAAATTAATCAAACATTTCACAAAACAAAGAATTAATTTATGATTGAATAATTTATGTAGATAGGGATTTTGAAATAAAAAAAAGAACAAAGAGATATTAATTATAAAAGGAGTCAGGGCGCTAGTATTGATATCAGAACCCTGAGATTGGAGACACGGTTCTGATCCGGAAACAGGAAAATGCTGATTGTCACCATAACTAGCCCATCTCGTAATTAGTCTCATGTTTTAGAGGCTGCTCAATTCTCTCTCTCGTCTTAAATACAAAATCATCCGACAGTGCTGTGTAAGTCCGAAAATAAAAATGAGATATTATTTTTGATAAACCTGGTTTTGTTTCTTCTTCTCTTGATGGGACAGCAAGTATTCCTTTCAGTACACCATACCAGTTCCAAAGACACAACGCAGTTCCGGGGAGATCAACACCCCATAACATAACACAATAAGTCTACAGCCTGACATGTATTAGATGAAGACTACCAAGTAATTGCAAATGTCCAAACTGCATGAATCTTATGTGTATACAATCAGGCATTCACAATATTTTAATCCTCACCAAATTTTAACCAAAAATTGTTACATTTTTCTTGTACACAAGTTAATGTTCCATTTAGAAAGCAGAATAAGTAGATGGGAATCATGTTAAAAATGAAACAAAACTATCATTTATTATTCCATTACGAAAAAAGACATTAAATCCAGGACAATTATTTGAAGAGGTTTTATCTTGTCAAAGATTAATGATATTGCTGAAAACTATTGAGTAAATCATGGTCACTTACTATCTTAAACTAACAAAATTGTCTCCATATATTGTAAATAACATCAAGGACATAAATTGCAAGCAATATGATGCTTTAAGTATAGTTGTGTTCATATCATAAAAAATAACTAAATTATAATAATTAGAAAAATATTGATAAACTTAATCTATTTTTCTGCACAGGCTGATAAATCAGATAAAAATTGAACAACTTCACTCAAGTATGCAATTTATCTGTGGCATATCCACAAATTCAAATGAAAACAGTGCTACCCTCCTGATGTCTCTATTTCTTGTTTGAAAGGAGAGATTACTGAAAATGTTGAGACATTAACCTCTTTGGAGTATGGATTATCTCTAAAATGTATTTGTATGTGTCTTTTCAGGTGTGAATTCCTAGAAAATGAAGATCCACATATTTCACAAGAAAATGGTTTCTCTCCAGTGTGAGTTAGCAGGTGGGATTTCAAATGTGATTCCTGTGAAAATGCATATCCGCACACATCACAAGTATATGGTTTCTCGCCTGTGTGCGTTTGCATGTGTCTTTTCAAATGTGAATTTCTGGTAAATGAAGATCCACATATTTCACAGGAATATGGTTTCTCCCCAGTGTGTGTCTGTATGTGTCTTTGTAAATTTGAATACCTTGAAAATGTAGATCCACAAATGTTACAGGAAAGTGGTTTCTCTTCACTGTGGGTTAGTAAATGTGTTTTCCAAGGTGATTGTTGGGAAAATGCAGAATCACATATTTCGTTAGAATATGGTTTCTCCTCAGTCTCAGTTTGCAGATGTATTTGTAATCCATAATCTCTAGAAAATGTTGAGTCACTTATTTCACAATATTGCTTGTTTTCAGCGTCTCTTTGCATTTGATTTTCAAAATCCAAACCAACTGAAAGAGCTGATTCATCAACTTCAATAGAACAGGGTCTCTTTCTATTGTGTGTTTGCAAATGTGAATTCTCTGAAAATGCAGATCTATGCACTTCACAAGAATATGGATTCTCTCCGGTGTGTGATCGTATGTGAATTTTCAGATCTGAACTGCTAGAAAATGCAGATAAACATATTTCACATGAATATGGTTTCTCTCCAGCATGTACCTTTTGGTGGGCTTTCAAATCAGATTTCTGTGAAAATGCATATCCACACACTTCACAAGTATATTGTTTTTCTTTGTGTGTTTGCATATGTCTGTTTAAATGTGAATTCCTAGAAAATGAAGATCCACATATATCACAAGGGAATGGTTTTTCTCCAGTGTGAGTTAACAGGTGGGATTTCAAATGTGATTCCTGTGAAAATGCATATCCGCACACATCACAAGCATATGGTCTCTCTCCTGTGTGCGTCTGCATGTGTCTTTTCAAATGTGAATTTCTAGTAAATGAAGATCCACATATTTCACAGGAATATGGTTTCTCCCCAGTGTGTGTCTGCATATGTCTTTGTAAATTTGAATACCTTGAAAATGTAGATCCACAAATGTTACAGGAAAGTGGTTTCTCTTCACTGTGGGTTTGTAAATGTGTTTTCCAAGGTGATTGTTGGGAAAATGCAGAATCACATATTTCGTTAGAATATGGTTTCTCCTCAATGTCAGTTTTCAGATGTATTTGTAACCCATAATCTCTAGAAAATGTTGAGTCACTTATTTCACAATATTGCTTGTTTTCAGCATCTCTTTGCATATGATTTTCAGGATCCAAACCAACTGAAAGAGCTGATTCATCAACTTCAATAGAACAGGGTCTCTCTCTATTGTGTGTTTGCAAGTGTCTTTTTAAATGTGAATTCTCTGAAAATGCAGATCCGCCCACTTCACAAGAATATGGATTCTCTCCGGTGTGTGATCGTATGTGAATTTTCAGATCTGAATTGCTAGAAAATGCAGATAAACATACTTCACATGAATATGTTTTCTCTCCAATGTGTATCTTTTGGTGGGCTTTCAAATCTGATTTCTGTGAAAATGCATATCCACACACTTCACAAGTATATTGCTTTTCGCTTCTGTGTGTTTGCATATGTCTGTTTAAATGTGAATTCCTAGAAAATGAAGATCCACATATTTCACAAGGGAATGGTTTTTCTCCTGTGTGAGTTAGCAGGTGGGCTTTCAAATGTGATTTCTGTGAAAATGCAAATCTGCACACATCACAAACATATGGTTTCTCCCCTGTGTGTCTTAGCATGTGTCTTTTCAAATGTGAATTCCTAGAAAATGATGATCCACATATTTCACAAGGAAATGGTTTCCCTCCAGCGTGTGTTTGTATGTGTCTTTGCAAATTTGAATGCCTTGAAAATGTTGATCCACAAATGTTACATGTATGCATTTTCTCATCACTGTGGGTTAGTAAATGTGTTTTCAAAGCTAATTGTTGGGAAAATGCAGAATCACATATTTCACAAGAATATGGTTTCTCACCAGTGTGAGTTTGCAGGTGGAATTTCAAATCTAATTTCTGTGAAAATATACATCCACAAACTTCACAAGGAAATGGTTTCTCTTCTCTGTGTGTTTGCATATTTGTATACAGTATTAAAGCTTTTTTCACATTAAAAAAAATGGTAAAAATGGCCTCCTAGGTTACATTGGGATTTAACAGACTTTTGGCATTGACAGACCACCTTTCTCCCTATTAGTCTATTACATTGGGAGTTAATAGAAATCCAGAGCCATACACTTTACAAGAACATGCTTTCTCTTTTATGTTTGTTTCCATGTTTCTTCTTAAAGCTGACCTTCTTCAAAATGTAGAACCAAAAGATTTACTTTTTCTGTGATTTGTTTTTATTTGGTCTGTATTTCTTCTGTTGGTGTATGTAAATAAGATGGATTCATTTGTTCTTACCCAGGTGAGACAATCTGTGAATGGAAAGAAAAAGATGTTTTTAAACACAATACATGTTGAAATAACATTAGTGAAACTTTCAATCAACTCAGATAAACTGAACAATTTGTTTCAATCATAAATATCTATAATGAACATGTCTGACATTTTAGTCAATAGTAATATGTTGGTATAGTTCAAATTGCTTTTGAGATCACAATTTGATTTACATTTTGATTCTCAGCCTGTTCAGTATAAGAAATTCTTACCAATGATTTTAGATTCATAATGTTGTAATGATCAAACTCTAATTTGCATAGGTTATCAGTTTGTTTATATTTTATATAAACAAAAACAGTAAAAACTGTGTGTAAAGTAATTAGATTTTTGCATTGAACTGCTAAAAGTGTAAAATGAAGAAAATTGTTCTGTTTTGTTTTTAAATCAATAAAGAATTATCAAATTAATTCCTATTCTACCATTTTTATTCCTGAAAAATGCATTTAAAATGTAATGGTATACGTGAAGATGTTTGCATAAAAATTTATAACCCCTTTGTTTTTACCTAATCATCAGCAAAAGTAGCATGGACCATATACACAAAGAGAGACAGAAAGACATTCACTTTGCCAAGCAAGTACACAACAGTTACATCAAATAAGCTGAGGTACCAATCTCTAAACTGGACACTAAACCTTAATTGCTATAAGGTGTTCAGTTCCATCCTAGGCTTACTCTGGTGTTTATTAGAGCCTAGCATGTGCACTGATTCTTTCATTTGCCTTATTTTCCAATGTTCTCTATTATTCTTACTTCATTCCCAGGGGTTGATCCCTTTTATCTCCAGATATGATCAGCCAGGCAAGATTTCAAAGTCTCATGATTTTCACTTTTTTGATCTTCTGAAAACCTTACTTTTAGGAAAGAATTGGTACACATTTTATATTAGAAAAGAACAGACATTACGTTTAAAGCTTCCAAATTCCCACCATCTGATTGATCTGCAGGAAGTTAACCTAGTCTGCTCTCTTAGTGACTATAGTGTTACATGCTGGACAAAAATACCTTTCAGGGATGGTACTTAACGTAATTATATTTAATATTTTCAATGGATCCAAGCAAAATTATTGTTATTACTGTAGTACTTTCCAAGATAGACACCACAAGAATCCTAGAATACATGGAAATGTGAAATAATATCTGATTAATCTGATAACTATCCCCATATTCATCCCTGAGATTAAATGATCTTATTTTTAACCTAACATAAACGTGGTGACCTTAAAACTCGCGACAGTCACTCGTCTCCCTTCAATTGCCAGTAATATTTTTTTCTAATTAAGATAAAACAAGTAATATTTTTTTATTTAGTAGATGAAGAATTTAGCAACAAAACACACAGAAATGATTGTCTATCTCAATTAGAAAAAAATTAATGAAATATTTTATCAACTGTTGCATATGGCATGCTTTGGCTATGGAATTATTAATGTCATTATCATTCCATATATAATAAAGCTACATATATAGTAGCGATCTTGGACAATGTCCACTCTTTTGACAGTCTTCAGTTGTTTGATGTGTTGCATATTCTTGGAAGGTGTTCCCCTGTTGGGTGAATTGTGTGCAGTAGTAATTCACCATCTTCAATTGAGCAATCAAAAATTTTGTCAACTTGACTCATTGGCTCAAAGAGTTTTAGAAGTTCTGACTTTGTTCCTGTTTAAAGTTGTCCAAAATCAGAAATGGATGATGGGTGTTGATTTTGATGAGTGAAAATTTCAGCCAAGTCTCCTTGTCTCTGCTGATTTGCAATAAACATCCCTGAGCACAGTGCTAGACTAGACTTCAGTGATGCAATTTGTCCCCCAGTGATGTCTTCCTTGGGTTTTGATGTTTTGAACAATGGCAGAGAATTTCATCTGATTGTTACTGGTACAGCTTCTTTGAACGACTCATATTGCTTCTGTCCAATGTTGTTTACATTCTTGATAGTTGTGATCACAGACTCATCAGTGAAAGAACGTGTATTAAGCAATAGTAATTCTGGACATTTGTCTTCAAATGGGTTGCCATACTCAGCTTCAATTGTAGCCCAAAGAATCATACTTTGTTCCAGAAACTTTTTCTTTGATGCAGCTCTTTCTTCATGATGTTTGTAATGTGCTAGCATTTAAAGTGTAAATAGCTTCTTCAAACTTATGAAGAAGGCTTGTAGATTTGGGGTCAAACCTACAGTTCCACCATCGGTTTTACTTTGCAGTTCTCTTGTCCATGCTCTGGATCTATACGCATGAATGAAAAATGTTTGCCTGACTTGTTCACAATCCAATTCCTCTCAAACTCAGACTTAGTTTTCTTGGGTGGGGACATCATATCCCTCAGGTGAATGCTTAATCATCTACTATAATTATAGTGGTGAAGGCTGAAGAAGAGCCACATTAGGTTTGAGAGAGCCTCTACATAGAGACTGAAATTCCTCTCCTGATGTGAAAATTAGAATTTGTAATGCTGTCCCTAGTATAATTTCCCAGAAGAAAAATCTTGGATATGATTTCATACTGTTTCTCCATTCCTGGAATGTTTGGTTCATCTCAGCATGAATATAGGCTTGCCGCTGAAGCTTTGCCAGAGCTAGTGCTGTCACTTGGTGAGCATGCCTGGCTATCTTTATGTGTGTACACTGTAATAATGCCTGTGCTGAGCCACTTGTTATTATGCCTCCTTCAGTGATTGCAACAAGGCATTCCACATTCACTTTTCATGATGAAGGTCACTAAACATTACTGGAAACTTGTCTTCACCAAGTAACTCTGGGTAATGTCACTGAATTTACTGATACTATTGTTCGGACTGAGATCCTCATCTTGGTTGTCATTTCCACAACGTTTCGGCCGATGTACCCTCCGGCCTCCGGAAATGACAACCAAGATGAGGATCTCAGTCCGAACAATAGTATCAGTAATACTAACACCTCATCTCAGAAATACCGAACTCAGTTGTCACTGAATTTGTTTTGGTACTGCAAATGTTGAACAATCAAATGCCATCACAGGTACTTGCTGTGGGTTGAGGAAATGTGTGGTTTTCTTGATGATCTCCATGCCATGTTTTATCTTCCTTTTACATCTGACTCCTACAAGATGTGTCTGGAAAGTATCCAGCCATTTTGAATATGGCAAGAACTGGTTGTGCATCCTTTATGTAATTTGGCAAACAATCAGAGGGGACATTACCGCACATGCATGAACATACTCTCCTGTGGGGTTACTCAGTCAGCAGTGAGACGCCATTGTGTGACCATCGCATTAACAATGACCAAACTTGTCCATTCTTCATGTCTTGTTGGGAGGATTTAGGTTCATTATGACCTTAAAATAACTACCAGTGGTCACAATATTGATGTCAATACTGAGTAATGTGTTTTTGTTGAATTACTAGGAGTTCTGTGTTAGTTTTCTCCGAATTTTATTATTATTTTTGGTATAATTGGTAGTAAAATGTGTTATTAATGAGCTTGAAATGACCTCTAGGATTAACATGATTCATATGGGTTTAAAAATAAGGTCATTTTCGGAACCCTCAGGGTCGAATTAGTAGGTACATACTTTTATTTTAGTATAAAATTTAAGTTTGTAAGCAATTTTGTTTCACTTTTTAAATGTATATAATTCTAATAGCGGCCATCTTGGAAAATGGCTGTAGTGGCAATTTTCCAAGCCATAATATAATTAATTTTAGTTGGATCCATTGAAAATATTATTCTTATATCCATAAGCTATCATCAGTGAAGGTTTGATAATTTTCTCCAGCATGTAACACATCACCTCATTTTTTGCACTAAGGGAGCGGACTATAGTGGATAAAATGCTGGTCAAGTTATTTGGTAGTCAGGAATTCAATCCCTGCATCAAGCAATGAAAGACAAATACTTTTGTTTAGCAGACAAATTAAATAAGAATTAACCAATACAAGATAATCCCTAGCATGGACAACAAAATAAGAATAATCTACACTTGTAGATAGTATACAGTATTCAGTTTTTAAATTTGGAAAAGGTTACCAAATATGACAGACACCTGAAAAAAGCCAGAGGGTACAACAGTGGAAATGATGTGACTGCAAAAACCAATGCACTAGCATTATGGCTAGGGGCTATCTACTGAAATGCACAGATATGGGGCTTAGATGAGTTGCAGTGAGCGCTAGTACTCCAAATACCTTTGCAACTCATGTGTCATATAGGCCGGCAAATTCGGTACATTGAAAATATTCCCATTGATTAATGACAGAAAGTAATGTTGACTAGAGATTCATTGGAGTAATTTTTTGATCAAGAAATTATATCAGATTTTCTGAACTGTTTTTGTCAAGTAAGAGAAATATTAAAAGTTAAAACATAATAGTTTTAATATGTTATGACAAATTACAAAATAATTTATTACAAATTAACGAAAAAAACATGTAATTTCAGAATGCTTACATAAAACAGACGGACCGGTGAGACTAGTTGCTGAGAATTTGCAACATAAAATTTTTCATTATTTACAATATAGAATTGAACTTTTAAAATAAATGTTTACTTTTTAAGCGATAAATCAATAATTTTGATGTCATTCTGTTGTATTAAATTTTTTTTAAATTGAAATTTTATAATTAAAAAATCTACTAAAATAATTTATGCTTACAATGAATATAATTTAATTTGCAAAAGTTAGTTTCATTATTACTCAACTGAAATGTGTTAAAAAATCGTCACATGCTGCATAAAAAACAATGATATATAGCTTTTTTCAACAGATAAAGTTGGTATAATCAGTGATCGGATATCAATCAGTGATCGACAGGTCATGTCAACAATAGCAGACATGTATGGAGATTTAAGTGTTGAAAGACAAAAAAAAAAATGGGGTTGATTCTGTTTCTTTCTAATGACCGTTGTCACTTGATTGCCAAGTTATAGTCATCCATAAAAAAAATATCATCCAATTAAAAATAACAAAAAAAAAATATACGGAAAATTTCCCGGGGCAGTAATTTAAAAAATTTAAAAAAAAAATTCACGTTTGCTACGTTAAAATTACATACATTTCGATCTTTAAAAGTAAGTGAAAGAATAAGAAAAGATTGAATAAAAAATCGAATTAATCGAAATAATAAAATAAAATCTCTATAAAGATTTTTTAATTTTAATATTTTTTTTCTTTTTACGGAAAATAGCCATAAGAATGCATATCATTTGTTTTCGTTGCTACAGCTTTTTGCACTATGTGTTTTCAAAATATCTCCGGTTCTATAAGGTGTACACAAATAATTTTGATCTCAAATTTTTTTCAAATCTTTCTTCTTACTAATGCCACAAAGATTCCGACGATAAAATTAAATTTTATGTGATTTTGACGTTTCTTTTGTTGTAAGGTGTTGATTTCCAGTAAGTATAATGTCAGCGAAGTCCGTGAATATTCCTAGATTTACACAATATTGAATATAATTGTATCTTCCTACTTACTTTACAGACCAAGAATTGTAATTAGAAAGAAGAAAAAACAATTAAAACTTTGAAAGAAATACTATATAGTCGATGGATTTTGTCATTGTTTTCAAACACGGCTCTGTAAGAAGATCTTTCTTCAGTCAGTCTAGACAATTTCTGTATTGTTCGTTCAAATCATAAGAAAAATATTCAAGCTGAAAAGAATGACACAAAGAAAACAACACTAAGAAACAGAAAAATACGATACAAACGTCAAATTACCTGTTTTTGTCTGGGAGACAAATAAAATGCGTTTCTTTGTCTAATGACCAAAATAAGAAACACAGAAACGGTGTATAACATGACTTAGTACCCTGAGTGAAAAACATACAACCTAAATTGGGCATTGTTTCGTGTTGTGTACTCATAACTTCTGAACATTATCAAAATCGACTACGAATGCACAAAAAAGCAAATATAATTGATTGCAACTGATCGAACATTAAAACCAAGTATTTATTTGATTCAATATGCAGCATTTAATATTATTTATTTATATTAATATTTTATTT
>VCCN01006885.1:3668081-3678286 GCA_006491835.1 Architeuthis dux | reverse complement strand
TTATGGTAACAAACCAATAAATATACAGAATTTGGATCTTTTCGTAAATTCAAACCAAAAGTTAATGAGGAAAAACAGGAACCATTTCAGTTTAAGTTTTAGTTTTTATGTTTTGTGTTGGTAAATTTGCAGCGATATAAGAGGATAAAATATATTACTCATTTTTAGCTAAAAAGAGTGAGGGTTGCATTATATTCAAGTGAGGTTGCAGTATATTGTACTGGACTAAATATGGTAACAAATATTACATTAATGTAATTAATTATTAAATTGATGAATATTTTGTAATCGTATGCTTTTTCAATCCATCCATATTTGCTTGTCAAAGTAATCTACGATTCCCTGTGATGTCTTTTTTTATTAAATAGGCTGTCTGTCTAGCGACTTTTGCTGCTTTGTTATCTTTCCCCGTACCCAATCTGACTGACAATATTTCAGGCTGCAAATCCTGATTCATTTCATCTCTGTAGCGGTAGCTCATGTGTATGTCATACGTCTACGAAGGTCTACATTAGACAATCGAGTCACGGTAGTGTTTCTTAATTTTATATATCGGTTTGGGATAGTGTGACAGGTGAACAAACATCTGCCCCCCATAAGTGACAATAGTATTTGTTTACATTATTAAGTCACAATAAGGATGACATGCTCACAACAATTAAACAAAGACAATGCTAGTGCCTAAGTGCTGAAATTGCAAGAAATAAAATAAATAATACTAGCATTCCAAGGGAAATTATGAATCACCGCCACCCATATATGCTGTGTTGGGGGTGATCACTTCAAAAATTTGGAAGAAGAGGATGATCAATGAATAAGTTACTTCTCTTGCCTTTTGTTGAGCCGTGATCACTAAAAAAACAAGCAGGCACAAACTAGTGACCAATTTAGCATAAACTTATATTGCACATCTGAAAACCTATTTGGGTGAAGAATTTTCAAAAAAACAGAAAAAAAACCCATTTTCCCTACTCATTGGGGGGAGTGTATGTCAAAAATTTCAAGTTTCTACTATGAGTGGTTAGGGCTAGGTGAAGTGCAGATACATATAAATAACCTAAACCCAGCAATAAACCAGTGTTGTGGGTAGTGGTGATTAAAAGAACTATACACCAAACATCTGTATCTTTTCAATAATAACTGTATACCTACTTTTGCACGCCCCTATATAATATAAAACAATTGGTTCTGTTTGTCACTGTGTCTCCCCACACACTTAAACATTGGTGCAGCCAAACCAAATTTGGCATGCATACTCAATGGACCTAGGAGAAGGTTTTAAAGTAAAAGAGTTTTGAGGGTTTTAAAGGGGGCTTCTATTTACAACATAGCTATAATGCTAAACTGAACCCTTACTTTATAGCTGGAAACCACTGGGTGGGTTTCAGCTAGTGTATATATATAAAGAAATAAAAACATTGAATAGGCAGAAGTAAATATTATTCTAAGGTATCATTAATTAAAAAAATAATTTGACTGAAACATTACCCGACTTCCAGGTAAAATCTTATATATACTGGAAATTTGCTTAACCTGTCACATTTCTCCCTGAAAATTGTGTTTACCCCCCCCCCCAAAAAAAAACAGTTGTAGGCTTTAGATATTTCACGGCACATCAACTCTTGGTGGGTCATTTAGTGCCGAATTCAGTAGGGGGAAGGGGGATCCCATGTCCCTGTGAGTAGTGACTTTAGGGGAGGGAATCCCTGTCACGGAGACAAATGCCACGAGGACTGGTATAAGCTAGTCAAAATGATGATGGTGATCGCCTCCCGACCAGCTGGTCAAGATATCCTCCCAGATACCCGAGCATCACACAAGGACCGTGGTTCTCTGAACTAGAGGCCATGGCAGTTTCGAAGCACAAATACTCCACAGCCTAACATACCATCATCACCAATCTTTGGTTCTATGTGATTAATGGAGAAAAGTTGACAAAGATACAAACTAATTCTTACATTCGGTTGACAAAAGGCATTACATTGTGATTACGAGGCAAGAGGAGAAACTTGTTGGAATTCGGTGTCTACTTGAATAATTATTCTTTTCAAACAAACATACATTAAGACCAAAACAAAATAAAAACACTTCAATTCTGACAAATTTTATTTTAACCTTTAAACATCAATTTCAAGGGAAATAACTTATGATCAAAATTATCTCCTTTTGACCATTAGGTAAATTCTTTTCTCTATTCAAATCACACAAGAGTTCCAAATGGTCCATGAAGACTATCAAGTAGTTACAAATGTCCAAACTGCAAGAATCTTTCTGAATACAATCAGGTATTCACAATATTTTAACCCTCACCAAATTGTTACTTTTCTTTTTGTCCATTTCTAAGAGAGGCAGACACAAATAATCATATAAAGTTCAGTCTTTTCCCAACATTTCTAAAAAGAAACTTCTGAAGCCAGATGATAAGAATCATATAAATAATTAAGCAAAATTGTCAGTTGATATTCCACTATGAAAAAAGACAAAATTATTTGAGGAGGTTGTAGCTCATTAACCAAAGATAAGTGGCATTGTTGAAAACTTCTGCGTAAATCATGGTCACTTATTGTCTCGACATATTGTCAGTAACAACAAGGACTTAAATTCCCGGCAATATTAGTAAAATTTGATGCTTCAAGTGTATTTGTGTTCATAATCTTGAAATAATAAGAAAAATATTGATTGATAAACTTGACAATCTAGAGAAAAATTGAACTTCACTCCAGTTTGGAATTTTTTCATTTTCAAAAGAACAAAAGCAAATATCCATAAATACAAATGAAAACATTGCTACTCTGTGTGTGTCTCCATTTCTTGTTTCAAATTAGAAGTTACTGAAAATGTTGAGACATTAACCTCTTTGGAACATAGGACATCATTAGAATGTAATTGCATGTGTCTTTCCAGATGTGAATTCCTAGAAAATGAATATCCACATATTTCACAAGGAAATAGCTTTTCTCTAGTGTGAGTTTGCAGGTGGGCTTTCAAATGTGATTTCTGTGAAAATGCAAATCCGCATACATCACAAGCATATGGTTTCTCTCCTGTGTGTCTTAGCATGTGCCTTTTCAAATGGGAATTCCTAGAAAATGAAGATCCACATAATTCACAAGAAAATGGTTTTTCTCCAGTGTGTGTCTGTATATGTGTTTGCAAATATGAAGGATTTGAAAATGTTGATCCACAAGTGTTACAAGAATGTGGTTTCTCATCACTGTGTGTTAATAAATGTCTTTTCCAACCCGATTGTTGGGAGAATGTAGAATCACATATTTCACAAGAATATGGTTTTTCTCCAGTATGTGTCAACATGTGTCTCTTCAGATGCGAAGTCCTAGAAAATGAAGTCCCACATAATTCACAAGGAAACGGCTTCTCTCCAGTGTGAGTTTGCAAGTGGGCTTTCAAATGTGATTTTTGTGAGAATGCATATCCACACACATCACAAGGAAATGGTTTCTCTCCTGTGTGTTTTTGCATGTGTCTTTTTAGATGTGAATTCCTAGAAAATGAACACGCACATATTTCACAAGAAAATGGTTTCTCTCCAGTGTGTGTTTGTATGTGTGTCTGCAAATTTGAAGGCCTTGTAAATGTTGACCCACAAATGTCACAGGAATATGGTTTCTCATCACTGTGGGTTAGTAAATGTGTTTTCCAAGCTGATTGTTGGGAAAATACGGAATCACATGTTTCACATGAATATGATTTCTCTCCAGTGTGAGTTTGCAGCTGGACTTTCAAATCAGGTTCCTGTGGAAATTCATAACCGCACATTTCACCAGGAAATAGTTTTTCTCCAGAGTGTGTTTGCAAACTAGAATCTCTAAAATATGTTGAGTCACTTATTTCACAACAATATTGCTTCTTTTCAACAACAGTTTGCATTTGATTTTCATGACCTAAATCTACTGAAAGAGTTGATTCATCAACTTCACTAGAGCAGGGTTTCTCTGTAATATGTGTTTGCATGTGCCTTTCCAAATTTGAATTCTGTGAAAATGCAGATCCGCACACTGCACAAGAATATTGTTTCTCTCCTGTGTGTGTTTGCATGTGTCTGTTTAAATGTGAATTCCTAGAAAATGAAGATCCACATATTTCACAAGGAAATGGCTTCTCTCCAGTGTGAGTTTGCAGATGGGCTTTCAAATGTGATTTCTGTGAAAATGCATATCCACACACATCACAAGCATATGGTTTCTCTCCTGTGTGAGTTTGCATGTGTCTTTTCAAATGTGCATTTCTAGAAAATGAAGATCCACATATCTTACAGGGAAATGGTTTCTCTCCAGAGTGTGTCTGCATGTGTCTCTGTAAATTTGAAATCCTTGAAAATGTTGATCCACAAATGTTACAGGAATGTGGTTTCTCATCACTGTGGGTTAGTAAATGTGTTTTCCAAGCTGATTGTTGAGAAAATGCAGAATCACATGAATATGGTTTCTCTCCAGTGTGAGTTTGCAGGTGGACTTTCAAATCTGATTCCTGTGAAAATGCATATCCACACACTTCACTGGGAAATGGTTTCTCTCCGGTGTGTGTTTGCATGTGTCTTCTTAAAATTGAACTTGTAGAACAGGTTAATCCACATATATTACAAGAATAAGGCCTTTATCCACTGTGTGTTAGCATATGTGTTATAAACGCAGAATTACAGTAAACCCTCAACTTAACGGACCTTATAACAGAGCTGAGATTGGACCTGGCTGGGGTTGGATCAGGCCAAATTTTGAAAAACATATCCAGTCTCTTCTTTTGTAATAACCAATATTTTTAATTATTCCTAAAAGAAATCTTATTTTGAGAACATAGGTCGCTCTGATGAATTTTAGATAAGATGTTGTGTCACCTCCAAAAAAGGTTGAGAACCACTCAACTACAGTCAAAAAGGTGTGTAAATATTAAATATACTTCATGATTTAATAATTCAATATTGTAATGGCACCTTTTTTACATTAAAAAAAAAAAATGGTAAGATTTGCCTCCTAGGTTACATTGGGATTCACCAGACCTTACTATTAACGGACACTGCTTTCCCCCCTATTATTTAGTTAAATTGAGGGTTTACTGTATATGAAAATCCAGAGTCACACACTTCACAAGAATATGCTTTTTCTTTTATGTTTGTTTCCATATGTCTTCTTAAAGCTGAATTTCTTCAAAATGTAGAATCAAAAGATTTACTTTTATTTCGTCTGTATTTCTTCTTTTGGTGAGACAATCTGTGAATGGAAAAAGAACGTTTTTTAACTCAAATAAAGTGGACAATTTGTTTTAACCCTTTGGTGACTGCCCCCAAATTGCCTATGTTTCACCATTGCCTATTCAAACAAATGTAACTTGGGGTTGATTTAAGTATACCCATCGTGTAATATATCATTTTAAAGCTTAATAAACTGTGCTGTGTTTGTTTCCATTTATGCATATTTATTTATAATACCTATTAATTGGAATTTGCATACTTCACAATACTACCAAATATGGACTCAACAGTAGAAAAGGGCATTTTGTTACCATTTTTGGAAAACATTCTATAAATAAAACAAAGCTTACTATGAAATGAACATTCACAAATAATTTCAGCCAGATATCTTTTATTCCCTAGAAGTTATCGATCACTCTCTGAGTGGTGCCATAAAACTAATATGGCTATCATTTCTATATACAATACATTAGTAGTAGTATTTATATATAAATATGCCTTCAACTGACTTGTCTTCTCCCATTTCCTCTCCTTGTGTTGGGCTTGTCACACACCTTTTCTCCTCTTAATTCCTGGTCCAGAAAGGGTTTTGTCAGAATTTGATTGGCTATGGTATGACAAGAATTGTAACACAAAATATTTTGTTTTGAAAGCATTTATTGTCATAACAACCAATATGTCATCGTTTGATTTTTTAAAGGGTCTGTCACCAAAGGGTTAAACATAAATATCTAAAAAAAACAAACAGGTTTGTCATTTTAGTTAATATTAAGACTAAGCAATATTTTAAAAACTTTTTTCTGTTCCTGTAATAAGTGTTATTTCCTGAATATATATAAAAGGTATAGAAATGGCTATTATTCCCTTCAAACTTTGATTTTGTGATCAGAACATGATATTTTGTAATTTACCTATTTTGCCTCAGACACTTAGGGTAGGTACTTGAAGGCTGCAAGTGGCTCCCATGTGATGTTTATCCCCATATAGAATTTAGGTGGCTATGGCCAGTCTAGATTTTGGTAGTGCACCAATGTATCCCTGCTCTCCCAAGGCGTCTAGCAAGGTCTTGACACTGTTGTATTGCAGGTGAAAATAAGTGCCAGATTTTGTCTTGATCCCCAATAGGCATGCCAAAATGTCTTGTAGGCCTTTCACATCTTAGCAGAGTACTCTCTGAGGTAAAGGTCAAAGCTGGTGTCTTCAATGGACCACAGATAACGAAGATCCTGGAGTGCAAGGAATTCCCCAAGAAGCTCACTAGGAAAGAGAAAGCAGCTTGGTACTGCTTTGTTACAGTAGTTTGGGGCTTCCAGGGCAATCACAAAGCTGAAAACTATATGAAGCTGATTGAGATTATGGTGAAGAACTACAGTAAAATGGGCTGGAGGCTGTCCCACAAAGTCCATATCGTTGACACTCATCTTGATGAATTCAGGGAGAACATTGGAGTGTATTCGGAGGAGCAAGGCAAGTGCTTTCACCATGATATGCAGGAATTTGAACGCTGCTACCAAGGAACATATAACAAGATCAGGAAATTAGAGTCTGGTTTGTGGTTGTAAATTTTGCAAAACTACTCACCTCTAAATCTTTTTATCATTAGTTTACATACATGATAATTCAGATTCATATATTGCTGTTTTCCTGGAAAAAATGATTGTTTTAATGTGAATTGTACAATTGGAAATAGGTACATTTCAAAATATCGCTCTCCTGGTCACAAATGCAAAGTTTGAAGGGTATAATAGTCATTTTCTATACTTTTTACTCATAAGCAATTAGAAAATACCACACATAACCCAGGAACAAAAATCATGTTGCAAGATGTTATTGATCCATAAAGGATATTACGTTAGATTAAACATCATAATTTTATAAATATTTCATTTTTGTTTTGATTTGTTTGAAAAAAATAGCAAAATGAATTAAAAAAGTAGCAGGGCCACCAAGAAATGTTATGCACTGAGCCCCATCAATATTAAATTTGGCCCTGCTAGTCCAAATAGATCAATATATAAGAAAAATGTATCCTCTCATTAATTCATGTACTGTATGTTCCACCACACAAGACGTTGCATGTCATAAGAAAAAACATATTTGAAGAAGGTAAGGAATAATGCAACATGAGTTTAATAATTCACCGACATGTGGCCGAAACAATATATTGTGGCAGTCAAAGTTTTGGGACACGAGTTTCCACAGTAAATCTTGTATTTTTTTTTACTTTCCAAGAATTTCTTTGCTCTCAGAAATTCATGTACCATATTTTCTGCCACATAAGACGCTACATGTCATAAGAGGGTGCCACATGTCAGTGAATTATTAAACTCATGTTGGCATTATTCCTTAATGATGCACAGATTTCCCTCTATTACTTGTAGCTTAAAACTGTCTCTCTTTTGCTTTGTTGCCGTTGTGGGGGGGTGACTAGCAAAAGAATAGGGTAAACAGTATCGGAAAGTGGCGTAAGCTGCCTCAGGCATCCATGTAGAGTTTGTTTAGGTTCACCTGCAGATCGGATGGTGGCGTTTTCCCAACGTTCGTGAGTCGATTTTCAAGATTTATGATTGTAATAATACTTCAGGGTATGAATATAAACCAAAATCACTTTTTAATCATATATTTCACTCTGAAATCGACAGGAGACGTTTGTCAAAAAGGGATGTTTAGGTGTGTCATACACACAAGTTTAGCCGAACTCTCGGACGTCCACCGTCTTGCGCAAACCTACCTTTGCATCATAAGATGCAGGCGTTTTTTTTTAGACGTTTTTTTTAGACGTTTTTTTAGGAAAAAAACATGTCTTATGTGGCGGGAAATACAGTAGAAATTAATGTATTTGTCAGCATCTGATATACAAGACACACATCTAAATAAGTGATAAGATAAAAATCAATTATGTTAAAAACTATATTAAACTGCAGCCTATGAGCAAGTATTATATCTAGGCCCCCCCGATCTATCAAAGCTCAAAATGGACAGCTTTTGGGAGTTAGATGAGTTGCAGAAAGCAGTAGTTCCCCTAATACCTTTGTAAATTATGCGTCTTATAGGCTGTCAAATATGATACATTAGAAATGTTTTCATTAAAAAATGAGAAAACGAAATGTAGACTACAGGGCAATCTTTCGTTTTATGTCACCAGAAATCTTAGATCACTGAAAAATAATTACAGATGGATGAAAAGCATAAATTCAAGAAATAAAGATGCCACTGTACATACGAACAACATTGAAGGCAACTGGTCCAACATTAAAACCAAGTACCGAAACATGCACAGAACATCAAATGTCCTTTGGAACACATATTTACAAGAGTTTCTTTTTCAGTCAGTAAATTTAATTTTTTGGATTAGACACTATTATCCACTGTAAACAATGATAATAAATATTAAATATAAATAGTAATAATAGTAATATAAATAAAATTAAATGTTTTGTAATAATGCAATCCATTGTATGCTTTCCATCCATCTGTAATTATTTTCAGTGATTGTTTCACCAAGTCAAAGTGATCTACAATTACAAATGACATGAAATGAAAGATCATCGACTAGAGATTCATTGGAGTAATTTTGTGATCAGGAAAATATATCAGATTTTCTGTACTGTTTTTAGTAAAGGAAATGTTAAAAGCCAAAACATAATGACAAATTACAAAGTAATTCATTACAAATCAGCAACAACCAAAAAGTAATTTCAGAATGTTTACATAAAACAAGAGACTAGTTGCAGAACGGAGACGATTTGCAACATAAGATCGATAAAACTCACCAAATCCTGTATAATGATTGATTGATTTGTTTAGCAGCATATCAACCGTTGATGGGTCATTTAATGCCGAAATCATTATAAAATTTTAAAAAATAGAGTCTTGCGACTTTGGTAAAAGGTTACTTTTTTTAACTAGAGTCTTGCAACTTTGGTGAAAGTAGTCAAAAATTAATAAAATGTTTTACAATACTTGATTTAATAAAAAATATAAGCAAAGAATAAAATAATCGTTTTTTACTAAAACTCAAACAGTCATTACCGTGCCAGTTTAGTACAAATCTTTAGCAGTGATCGGTCAAATCAGTCCTTATGATGCAAACCATTTTTGACTGTTCAAACTGTGAACATCTGTAATATATATATATATGATAATTATAACGACATTTATTAGTGAGAGCCTATATTTGCCTGGCGCCGGTGTCAGCGACTGCTAAACGAGTGGCCTAAATCGTAAATGTGAATAAAGAAATGAACTCTGTGCGGGGATCGAACCTGCGTCCACCTTGGAAGCTAGCTTATATGTAAGCACTGCTCTACTAACGAAGGTTAGATGGTAGGCAGGAGTTTTTTATCCTACACTTTGTTGGCTTCTCCATTCTCACGTTCGTAAACTCTGGGCAAATATAGGCTCTCACTAATAAATGTCATTATAATTATCATATTCTGTCAGATATAAAATTATCTTTCGACTGTGCATTCAGTCATTTTCAGCATCTTGAAAACTTATTGTTTGCATGATTTAAATAGTGCCAAATTTAATACCATTGGTTAGTTGAAAACAAATATTTTAAGATGGCAGTTCCCATCGTCTTGAAGACTATTTCGGTCAAAATACCTGTATGCCCCCCCGACAAAACACTGAATCTTAACCTGTCAAAATAATCATTAGTTATATTGTATTTCTTTATGGGGGAGTTAGACTATAAGACAATTCACTTAGGTTAAAAGATTTACTTTAATTAACCTAGTTGCAAAGAAAATAGAAAAAACATTTTTTTTTTGCCAGTAATTTTTTGTGTGCTTTTAATCCATTAGACCTTAGAACATTTTGTTCGTTTTTCAGAAAAATCGATTTTTTAATGTTTTAGCAGGGTTCTATCTACAATGTATCTGTGATGGTAAACTGGACCGTTATTTTCCGTCCGTTGTATGGAAGTATTCGCTTACTTCCCTTTGTTCATTTCGTTTTTGTAAAAAAAAAATCAATCAGTTCAAGTAATTTTTGT
>VCCN01006885.1:3653066-3665373 GCA_006491835.1 Architeuthis dux | reverse complement strand
AAAATAATTTCATCAGCTTTCCAACAATCTATCTTGTCAATTTCTATCTGTTGAGCATAAAAAGTTACAGCTAGAAATGTGTAGCTAGGTATGTAGCGTTTTTCAAGGAATGTAGCTTCACGGTTTTGGCTGTAACTCGTTCTGATGAAATTCTCTTTCTAACGATATATACGTATATGTATATATATCTCCATCAAGAATTAAATCAACAATCCATAGACCGTACTATAAAGTTAAAGGTTCCTTGTAAACGCTAAATATCTAGTTTCACGGTTTTGGCTGTAACCCTTTATACTCAACAGATACAAATTGACAATTGGAAAGCTAATGAAATTCTCTTTTCAACGATATATAATGTCAGTCTATTTACTGATTTGCTAGGTTGACACTAATCTACAGGACTATATTGGTGTGAGCACGAATGCAGACCCCAAACTATCATTTTGACAATAACTTGCTAAAAAGATGCCTGGGGGTCCAATGTGATGTTAAAGCACTTCAGTGGCAATATTTGTATCATTATTGATGATTTTATATTTTTTACTGAATAGCCAAAACTGATTGAAAATACTAAAAATATTAGAATTTTGAATGTGCTGTAAACATTTAAGTCTTGGTTGATTCCCCTCTTATTCTACATAAAATGGTGCGACTTTTTATGCAAAGTTTGCTAATGGTGTACGTCATAACCTCTGGATGACAGGAGTTGGCTTGTGTATTTTTAGAAGTCCCTCCTGCTTGTCTAGACAGTTGACATTGGCGCAAACCTCAGTGTCTCGGATTTGCCACACTTTTAGGTAAAATCACTAGTCAGAGTCAACTTGTGGACAAGACTGGTCGTGCCTATTTGGCCCCTCCTAAATCAGTGCCATATCTAAAGATCAGCTAGATCTTCTAAATGCTAACCACACTCTATTCTATTTTTCCTCCCCATCTTCTCAACCACTAATCAGTACTAAAGCCACTAACTAATGCTAATACTTAAGAAGAAACAGACGAACTTAAGAACTTGACTGATTACCTTATGTTTCCACAAAAACGTAGGTTGTCTTTTATACTTCGAAGCCCAAGTCATCACAGTGTATTTACTTCCAAGTCCAACTCTAATTTGACAGGACTACTTTAATAAGATTATGGGTCCAAACAAACATTCTTTTAAGCTATAATTTCAGTTAATTATCAAATATATAATAAATTGCAAAAAGAAATAAAAGCGTTAACTGTAAATATAAAGGAGAGAATCATTCATCTATCACATTCAGGCCGTGTGTCTGCTGGTCACCACCACACCAGTTGTTGTGCTTTCCACGTTATGCTAGAACAAGGATCAGCAACCTTTTTGCCTCTGTGTGCTGGATCGCATATAAATCAGTGGACCAGGTAAATGCCATAAAAAAGCTTGAAATATCAGAATTATCCATTTTATTACATGAATCAATACGTAACGCATGGTAGAAAATCAATTGTGCTTAACCAACGATGTCAATTAGTAATCAAAGAACTCAATTTAGTCACAATTTATTTCAATCGAGGCATCGTTTGAATCTAATAAAAAGACACAAAGAATCTTTAAAACATAAACACTAAACATATTATCTCAATATTTTCCCGCGGGCTGGCCAATATCCCTTGGCAGGGTAGATCTGCCCAGCGGGCCATAGGTTGCCAACCCCTGTGATAGAAGATCAAGGACTTCTTCCGGTGCTACATACGAAGTGTCCACGGGAGCGGGCATTAAGGAAACAAAGGAAAATAAAGAAAAGAAAACAGGATCTGCAAACTGGAACGATAAACTTGCTTATAACACAAACACAGTGTTTATTTCTCAAGGGTTACGATTTCACTAGTTAACCCTTCACAAACCAGAGGCAATGTGATTCATGTTCTAAGGTCAATTGTTTGGTCACTTCAATGGTTAACTTGTGAGACAGAAGGAGAAGAGTTTGTAGCAGCGAATGCGACGCAAAATGTAGTTAAGAAAGAAGTTAGTGCTCTCTGGTCTGCAACCAAGAAGCAAGGGTCGAGCTTCCTACTGCGGCTTCTGTCTTAGTCACTCTCTCTGGTGTAGATTGTTGAAAGTTCTTAAGTTGGAGTTTCAGTATTTTCTCTGCAGTCCCCACACCAGTCCTTCGTCTCACTGAGTTGGTTCGTTACGGCGGCCTCGGTCATTGGCATTTTCTTCCTGTCTGCCTTTTGGAGCAAAAAGTCAGCTCCTTTTATGAGAATCACCCGTCCCGGAGAGGGTGATGCAGAATGTGTCACGATTGATTATTCAAAAGTCTAAATCAATCACTTCACCCAGAATCGAGAGGTTTCCCAATTTGGGAATCCAATTTTAGCATCTTTTTCTTCTAACGCACTATTTCCATTTACATGCTATCTTACAATTCTATTGGTCCAATTCCTCACCCTGTTCACACCAGGGTGGGACCACACATCTTTGTGCCACTTCCAGTGACCAGTCAGTGGACACCAACCAGCCACATACCCTTTGTACATAGTGGCAAAAGGGTATTCCTCTGAGGGTTTATTAATAGAGATCATAACAGTAATTAATTATGACTCCCCCCCAAACACTTCTTCAATTTGAAGAGCATATTTTTGTTCTGAGAATTTTTTCATTCTGCTAAAATCTCTTGGAAAAATGTTTTGGTAGTTTTATGATAAGAACTAGGAAATCAAGTCAGAAGAGAAGTAGCTGGGATTTCTTAAGCAAACACCCCTTGTACTCATTTTCCCATATAAAGTGCATTACCGTTTGAATTCCCTTTTTAGCTAGCAAGTTTTCTTTCTGAAATAAAACAGATTTCACCCGCCTGCCAGATTCGATGAAAAATCCTGCTGACTTGTAAAATCCAGAGTATATCTTACCTACTTGTAAAATCTTAGGTAGACTTCACGTATTTGTAAAATCAGGAGTATATCTTACCTACTTGTAAAATTTTAGGTAGACTCCATGTATTTGTAAAATCTGGGGTATATCTTACCTACTTGTTAAATCCTGTTACTGATAGTATCACACATCACTTAAAATGGCGTTTCTCTTTTCTTTTGTTCCTTTACATTTTATTTTAATAATGATTTACAAGAAAATGCAATCATTTGATAAGTATTATACACTGATCTATTTGGACTAGTGTCCTAATCTTTGTTGTTATAATCACAACATTTCGGCTGTTGTACTTTTCGGCCTTCTTCAGGTATGTATATTACTCAGTAACCATTTGTGAATTTTGAACCAAATCCTTTATTCAATCCATAGGAATAGATTGTTCACATTCTGCTGTCCCTTCTTAGAGATATCTTGTATCAATTAATTCTTCTTAGCTAATTGTGATACCACTTTTGCTTCTTTCCTCTGAAAGTATATGACTTTCACTGCCTGAGCCCAGGATTGAACTATCAACCAACTTTTTAATTTCATGAAATCTCTATCGAATAACATTTGCATTCATGTGTTGTTTAAATTTGAATTTTTTTTGCGTGGGCAACACTGGGTACCTCAGCTAGTACTTACATGTAATACTTGGTGAACACATGGCTGGATGGATGCATGAACAAGTAAGTGATTTTGTTTTTTCGTTGTAAAATCGTTAGTACTTAGAGCTGTAAAGCTTTATAGACTGTATATATTGGTTATTCAGATATTGTACGGTTAAGGTTTCAGATATTGTACGGTTAAGGTTTCCTTCCTTGTATTTGGATGTCTTCCTGTTACCAAGGGTTTTCACTTTAATCTAAGCTAACAACCAAATTATAAGAACATCATAAGGAGGTGGTTTTTAATCGAAACCTCCGGGGAGCCATGGCCGAAAAAACGGTATTGTTTTTAAATCCCCCAAAACTGTATGCCATAGTAAGCAACTGATGAACTCCCAAAGAAAAATACACTTGCGTGATACATACATAGCCAGCCAGCCAGCCAGGTAGACCACCTTGAAAACTGAAAGAAATCCATGTTGACAGTTTTGGTTGATGATTTCTAATAAGGCTGGATGATGAACTCAAAAGCAGCACAGCGGGGACTGGTAACCACTTCTGGATGAGACGGTGCAACAGTCATCTTTGTTTGCACATGAGTAGCTTCATGACATCAAATATCTAATCATGTGATCAAAGTAGTTCTTGATACTTAATAGGTAGCAGAATGAGTAGGCAGCTGTGATGGAAATGGATTTTGGGGACTAGGTATATGGTAAGGCTTGGTTTTGGGAACTAGGTTTATGGTAATTTAGATGTTGAACATACAAAAAACCTAGAAATTGAGAAGTAGATATACGCTGTACCCCTGCATACCCTCCCATTTCCATCCCTGGCAGGCAGACAGAGCTAATGAAAAAGAAATGACTTAAATATTTGGGTTATCATACCCAACATCATTAAACACAAAATGTGATTTCAAGAAAGGTGGAATAATTCACTTAAGACAGAAATTAATATGATAATATATTTTATACAAAACAATAAAGAAATGTACATTTACAAAAGGAAAAAATGTTTTGACTAAATGACCAGGACTTCCCATAGAAACAAGCCTAAATGATACAATGAATACACATTGGAAGAAGATTGTTATAGTCCAAACACGGACTGAAAAAAGTATCATCCTTTGAATACAATTTACAAGTTTAGTTCACAAGTTGCCTGAACGATATGCAGGGTCAGCCCGTCACCACCTCTTGGGGGCCCTCTGGTGGCCACAGGGCACTAAGCAACCACTTAGTTTGCTTATACACCGGGCCGGCTCTGACGATATGTATAAGTTTAGAGACAGGTCCAAAGAATATTTGATAGCTCTGTTTTGTCATTCAATATAAACAGTCACGTGACCAATGTCTTTTGGCAGCATGCCATGTTGGGGATGATCAATTAAAAAATTGGAAAAATATGTGATCAATGAAAGAGTTATTTCTCTTGCCTTTTGTTGAGCATCTAAAAAAGTTTGAATTTTCAGAAAAAGAAGCATGAAACTAAGGATCAATTAGCATAAACTTACATTGCAAATTGAACCCCCTTACTAAAAACCTATTTGAGGGGGGGGGAATTTTCAAAAAACAAAACAATGTTTTGTCTAGACAGAAGGAATACATGTTTAAATTTTCAGCCCTCTAGCTCCATTGGTACACATGATACATAGCCAGCCACGCCAACTTGAAAACTGAAGAAATCTATGTTTACAGTTTCTAATTCTCACATTCAGTTGACAAAAGGCATTACATAGTAATTACATGGCAAGAGGAAAGGTATCTACTTGAATAATTATTATAAAACACCAGTCCATTGGAGTTGACTTTATTTTCCCCGTAACAAGAACAAAAGGAACAAGAAAAATCCTCACCTAATTCAGGGGAGTAAACTCTTCACTGTTTGTCTATCCCATCAAGTTAAACCAAACATATATAAAATTAACATTTCCCTACTGTGATTTGAAATCATGACCAAATGATTGGTAGGCGGCTCTCTTACCAACTGAGCTAAACTAACACATCTTATATATTTGCAAATTTATTTATTATATATACAATACAAAAGTTACAGTAATCATGTTCAGTCAGAATAGAAGTTGGAGTGGAGTTTGACCCCGCAGCAGCACGGCTTGTTCTTTTCAAACTTGTATTAAAAAAATGCAATAAAGAAATTCAGGAAATTGTATACATTAAGACCAAAACAAAACACTTCTATTTTACCAAATTTTATTTCAATGAAGATTACTAGTGCAGGCTGAATTGTAAATCTGCTCGATTTTTTTTTTCTAAACAAAAGCTATGCATTTTTGAAAAGCTTTGAATACATACTTTCAAAAAAAATATGTGTGCAATTTTTTTTTATGAATTTATTTATTTTTTTTCAGATTTGGACAGCCAATTTTACAAAATTGTATCTTAGTCCGATTCCGATTTTGGATAAGGGATGGGGATATGTTGTGCAGTTCCTGTTACACTGTCACATTCAGAATCACTGGCTGACAATTTAGCATAAAAATACAATTTTGGCTCTGATTTTGAATGAGCTCTCCTGTAATAAGGAGATCGTGAATCTCATACAGCAGATTTGGAATCAGCACCCTTGAACTATCTTATTTTATTTGAACTATCTTATTTCATCTAAAATGCTGTGACTGGCATAGCTAATCCAAAATCGATCTTAATTTTGCGACAATTCAGCCTGCATAATAACCAAGTAATTACAAATGTCCAAACTGCATGAATTATTTATGAATACAATCAGGCTTTCACAATATTTCAATCCTCATCAAATTTTGACAAAATCTTTTTACTTTTCTTCTCATCCAGTAATCAATATTCTGTTTTCTTTTAAGAAAGGCAGACACACAATAATCATTTAAAGTTCATACAGTCTTTTTCCAACATTTCTAAATGTTGGCCGAAGATTGCTGAATCCAGAAACCAGGATAAGTAGAAAAGAACTATGTTAAAAATTAAACAAAACAGGTCTGGTTAGTCACTCAATAGAAACTGTCATGTGACGTCTTTTGGCAGCATGCTGTGTTGGGGTGATCAATTAAAAAATTGGAAAAAGGGTTGATCAACGAATAAGTTACTTCTCTCACCATTTGTTGGATCACTAAAAAGTCTGAATTTTCAAAAAACAAGTGTGATTGCAGCCAGGCAGAAAATAGGGACCAACTTAGCATAAACTTACATTGTAAACTGAATCCCCACTAAAAAACCTATTTTGGGGAGGGATTTTGATAAAACAAAAAAAGAAAGTTGTTTTAGACATAAGGAGTAAAATGTTTAAATTTTCAGCCCTCTAACTCTATTGGTGTGGCCTGTACGCGTGATACATACGTAGCCAGACAAACTTAAAAACTGAAGAAACCTGTTGACAGTTTCTAATTATCAGTTAAAATTCCATTATAAAAAATCAAAAACATTAAATTTAGGACATCAAAATTATTTGAAAAGGTTTTATCTTGTCAACCAAATGACACTCAATAGAAACCATCATACAATCAAAGTCTTTTGGCAGCATGCCATGTTGGGGGTAATCAATTAGAAAAAAATGGTGATCAATGAAGTTATTTCTCTCACCTTTTGTCAGACAGTAATCACTAAAAAAGTCTAAAACTTATTCAGGGGGGAATTAAAAAAAACAAACGTTTTTTCTAAACCTAATAAGGAGTAAATGTTTGAATTTTCAGCCCTTTAGCTCCATCGGTGCGGCCTGTATGCATGGTACATATATAGCCAGCCAGACCAACTTAAAAACTGAAGAAAGTTTTGATGACAGTTTTGGTTGATGGCCTCTAATAAGTGACATTGCTGAAAACAATTGAGTCACTCATTGTCTTTTACTACCTTAAAATAGTCTACACATATTTTAAATAACATCAAGTACAGGAATTGTGCAAAATATAAGTAAAATTTAATGTTTAAAGTATACTAGGGCAGTGCCCATTACAAAAGTGTATGTTTAGAAGGGGCCACACTTCATGGTGTGTGGAGCAGCCTGCCATAATTGTCATATAAAATAATTTTCTGCCCATCATATGAAACTACGGCGTAGTAGTATTTTGGTTACTTCTTTACAGTGTTGCCAATTTAGATAATTCTAATTTCTCAAGAACCGCTGATCCAAACAACGTCAATGACACTGCATGCCTTGAGTGCTGACTAATATATATGACTAATCTCAACTTCGTAAAATGGCCAGTTGTCAAGTAATTGTGGTGCATAACAATGACAGCGATTTTTTTCAATTGAAGTTAGATATATTAAAAAATAAATGAAAAGAGTGTTACTCTGTGTATGTTTCCATTTCTATGAAATGAGAACTTACTGAACCCTCTACAGAACACGGGTTATCTTTAAAATGTATTTGTATGTGTCTTTTCAGATGTGAATTCCTAGAAAATGAAAATCCACATATTTCACAAGGAAAGGGTTTCTCTCCTGTGTGTGTTAGCATGTGTCTTTTCAAAACTGAATTCCTAGAAAATGAAGAGTCACATATTTCACAAGGAAATGGTTTTTCACCAGTGTGCGTCTGTATGTGCGTTTGCAAATTTGAATGCCTTGAAAATGTTGATTCACAAATGTCACAGGAATGTGGTTTCTCATCTCTGTGGGTTAGTAAATGTCTTTTTAAAGCAGATTGTTTAGAAAATGCAGAATCACATATTTCACAAAGATATGTTTTTTCCCCAGTGTGAGTTTGCTGGTGGTCTTTCAACCGTGATTTCCGTGAAAATGCTTTCCCACAAACTTCACAAGGAAATGGTTTCTCCCCTGAGTGAATTCGCATGTGTATTTTCAAATCTGAATTCCTGGAAAATGAAGATCCACATATTTCACAAGGAAACGGTTTTTCTCCTGTGTGTGTCCTTATGTGTCTTTGCAAATTTGAATTCTTTGAAAATGTGGATCCACAAATGTCACAGGAATGTGGTTTTGCATCACAGTGGGTAAGTAAATGTCTTTTCCAAGCTGATTGTTTGGAAAATGCTGAATCACATATTTCACAAGAATATGGTTTCTCCCTAGTGTGTGTTTGTAGGTGGTCTTTCAAATGTGATTTCCGTGAAAATGCTCCTCCACAAACTTCACAAGGAAAGGGTTTCTCTCCTGTGTGAGTTTGCTTGTGCATTTTCAATTCAGAATTCCTAGAAAATGAAGATCCGCATATTTCGCAAAGAAACGGTTTCTTGCCAGAGTGTATTCGTATGTGTCTTTGCAAATTTGAATTCTTTGAGAATGTTGATCCACAAATGTCACAGGAATGCGGTTTCTCATCACTGTGGGTTAGTATATGTGCTTTCAAAGCTGATTGTTGGGAAAATGAAGAATCACATACTTCACAAGAATATTTTCTCTCTCCAGGGTGAGTTTGCAGGTGGTCTTTCAAATGTGATTTCTGTGAAAATGCTTTTCCGCAAACTTCACAAGGAAATGGTTTCTCTCCTGTGTGAGTTCGCATGTGTATTTTCAAATCAAATTTCCTAGAAAATGAAGATCCACATATTTCACAAGGAAATGGTTTTTCTCCAGTATGTGTCCTTATGTGTCGTTGCAAATTTGAATGCCTTGAAAATGTTGATTCACAAATGTCACAGGAATGTGGTTTCTGACCACTGTGAGATAGTAAATGTCTTTTCCAAGCTGATTGTTGGGAAAATGAAGAATCACATACATCACAAAAATATTTTCTCTCACCAGGGTGAGTTTGCAGGTGGTCTTTCAAATGTGATTTCTGTGAAAATGTTTTCCCGCAATCTTCACAAGGAAATGGTTTCTCGCCTGTGTGAGTTCGCACGTGTCTTTTCAAATCAAATTTTCTAGAAAATGAAGATCCACATATTTCACAAGTAAACAGTTTTTCTCCAGTGTGTGTCCTTATGTGTCTTTGCAAATTTGAATTCTTTGAAAATGTTGATTCACAAATGTCACAGGAATGTGGTTTCTCGTCAATGTGGGTTAGTAAATGTCTTTTCCAAGCTGATTGTTGTGAGAATGAAGAATCACATATTTCACAAGAATATGGTCTCTCTCCAGTGTGAGTTTGCAGGTGGTCTTTCAACCGTGATTTCCGTGAAAATGCTTTCCCGCAAACTTCACAAGGAAAGGGTTTATCTCCTGTGTGTGTTGCCATGTGTATTTTCAAATCTGAATTCCTAGAAAATGAAGACCCACATATTTTGCAAGGAAATGGTTTTTCTCCAGTGTGTATCTGTATGTGTCTTTGCAAATTTGAAGGCCTTGTAAATGCTGATCCACAAATTTTGCAGGAATGTGGTTTCTCATCACTGTGGGTTTGTAAATGTCTCTTCCAAGCTGATTGTTGGGAAAATGAAGCATTACATACTTCACAAGAATATGGTTTATCTCCAGTGTGTGTCCGTATATGAGTTTTCAGATTTGATGGCTTTGTAAATGCTAATTTACAAATGTTGCAGGAATGTGGCTTCTCATTACTGTGGTTTGATAAATGTCTCTTCCAAGTTGATTGTCTGGAAAATACAGAATTACATATTTCACAAGAATATGGTTTCTCACCAGTGTGAGTTTTTAGGTGAACTCTCAAATCTGATTCATGTGAAAATGCATATCCACAAACTTCACAAGGAAATGTTTTCTCTTCCATGTGTGTTTACATGTGCATTTTTAAAGTTGAATTTGTAGAGCAAGCTAATCCGCATATATTTTAAGAACAATGTTCATACCAAGGTGAGACAATCTGTGAATAGAAAGAAAAAGATGTTTTTAAAGATTACAATCAGCTCAGATAAAATGGACAATTTGTTTCAATCATAAATATCTATAATGAGCAGGTTTGTCATTTTAGTCAATTTTTGAAGCATGGGTTAAATTTCATCCCACTATTGCAGTGTTGGTATCTGCATGGTGAGTCATTCTATATGCCACATTTTTATCTTCATATATCTAGGAGCACAGAGGTTTATATTCAGTCCCATTATTTTGATTAGTACCCAAGCTGATCAACACATGATAGAGTAATGGAAGAAAAAGAAATATGCTTCCAAGAGTTAAGATATAAATATGCCAGATGAGACGAGTGACTTGAATCCTGCCCAACCAGGGATACTGCTCTGTTCTCCATTATTATTTTCTCTAGACAGAGCAGACGCTATGATCCAGCTAGGTTGGTCTGTTCATAAGACTCAGCAAGCCCTGTGGTGTTGACCTTGAATTATGAATGCTCTCCTGACCAGTTCAGGTTTTGGATTTGGTACATGGTTTGATGGGTACATGATATGGGGGTAACTGATAGATTATTTGCCTCACTAAGGTTTAAACTGGGTGTGATGACTTCCCCTGGAGTATTGGCCTTCTGATACACTGGAGTGATTGTCCCATGGAGTCTTTCCATATCAAATCAACAAATCTTTAGGGTAAAAATACCATGACCATCCATGGATTTTGTTCAAATGTGTCACATTTATAGATCTTTATGAGACATATTGAATGGCACCTGTCTCACATTTCTGGCTCAAAGGGTTCCAGAGATCTTTTTGGAGGTAATGACAAAGTTTGAACATCACTATCTCAGTTGTTTTTACATCTAGAGAGCTCATTTATATACCATTTTAAAGTATGCAAGCACATCTGTGGAACATCAAAAATAAGTGCATTTACTGTGATGCCTTTAAATTTCTAAGTGATCAGCCTGGGCCAGGCTTTTGAAAAATAGTTTTTCAAAATCTTTGAAGGTAGAAAATCAATTATAAATCATGGCAGACCAGTGCTGAAATTACCTAATTTACGAAGTTCCTACAAGAAATGTGTTAGATATTTTCAAACTAATTTATATGAAAGAAAAAAGTGGTTAACAGGAAATGCTGAACTAAACAAGTTATTTTGCTGGCCGTGTTTGCTATTTAATTTAGAAAAAACAGTTTGGAATGATAAAGGTTACAATGATTTAAATAATCTACATATGACCATGCTAAAACATGAACGTTCTCAAAGACACATAAAATCCATGATCGATCTTAAAACATTTGGAAATGTTCATATAGACTTACAATTAGATGTGGTTAAAAGATGGAGCATACAACAGCAAATGAAAAAGTTAAACAAAACAGAGCTATTCTGTGAAGATTGATGCAGTGATTTTTATGTAAAATTGGCAGGCCAGATACAGGTAATGCTGAGTGGAATAGAAAATGAACTTAATCAGGCTACCACTGAGCTAATGACAAACTCTCATAAAGAAAGAAGTGCCATGTGGAGATCGAGAGTAACCTGCGTATAAGGTTGCTTCCAAGGTAGACTCGGGTTTGATCCCTGCATGCTGCTCGTTTCTTTATTTACATACTAGAATTAGGCTGCTTGTTTAGCAGTCGCTCTCACCGGCGTTGGGCAAATATAAATACACAACTAATAAATATCTTTATAATTATCATGTTCTGTCGGATATAAATTATCCATTATTTGATTTCATATATATCCATTATTTGATTTCTTATATATATGATCAGTATGTTGTATAATTATAGTTTTTGGAGCTTATAGTCAGTAGCCACACTGAGGAGTCGTAAGATGACAAAACAGCGCTGTATGTGGATTTGACAACATATATAACTAGATTATGTATACGCCCCCTCAATTTAGAGGTAGAGCACTATAGTAGAGAATTACCTATTTACATCTTAGCTCTTCGGAGTAATCTGGATTGAGCGCTCTTGTAAATAGAAAGACATATTAGTTTATATGCCTTAAAAATGATCTACAATCCGCTGCAGTGACTGGAGTGTTGGTAGGAAGACGAACTGCTGGCCCAAAGGTCCGGTTTCAATCCTCGCTTATAGTCAGTAGCCACACTG
>VCCN01006885.1:3596866-3641772 GCA_006491835.1 Architeuthis dux | reverse complement strand
ATTAAAACTATGTATTTATTTATTTTTTGTAAAAATAGTTAATACTACGTAATAACTTTTGTTTTTATCAAAAAACAAAAGTTTAAACATAATTTCTATTTTTTGCGAAATAGGCGACTTTGCCAATTCGGTATAACATATATTCATTTAAGAGAATAAAAAATATTTTTTCTACAAAGAAAAAAATCTTTTCTTAAAAAAAATATTTTAAACCAGTTTCATGCCTATGGTCTTCTGTAGCAGAACAAGGCCAATACAATTTGGGATACTTATTATTAAAGGACGAATTTTTAAAAAAAGATTTTCCATTCCAAATTTCGTAAAAGAAGAATTATTTTCATAGGATTCCTACCCCAACTTTTATTAATTTGATGATTTATTTTATTTATATTTTCATGCTTTCATTGATTTTTACACATTTTACAGATATATCCCTCGAGATATGGATTATGTTTATCTTTTTTAAAAAAGATATCCACTGGAACTGCTCAAATGGAAGTCTTACTTTGTGATTTAAAAAAGAAACAGGAAAATTAAGTAAAATATTTTTGTTCTCTGCAAACTTTTAGTTTTATTCGATTAATTATAATTTAGGTTTTTGATCTGAGAAAAAAGAATCTTTTTCCACTCAATATCGTTTTTTAAAAAAGATTTTGCATCATTTTTATCAATTGTTTCGGTTAATCCCATATTTTTTAAATGTATATTTTTTATTCTTTCTATATAATGCTTCAACTGAAACTTATAAATATTTTTTACAAGGATGAATAATTAAATATAGTGAAATGATGAAAAAATATTTTCAGGGTATATTTTTCATACATTTTCATATATTTTCTTCTGTTTTGTTTTGTTTATGTAAATTGACCGTGATTTCAAATTATGGGAGGTTGCAAATTGATGAAGATGACACAACGCATATTTTTTCTTTTGCACAGCTCAGCTGTGGTGCATTTTAATTGTGTAAATTCTACTGTATGTCCCCTTGGTCTTCCGTTGGTATATAAGGGTATAAAATAGCCTACTTACATGCTATTTTATAGTTTACAGACTAGAGGCCTAAATATGATAATATATAAGTATAATAAATAAATAATTTCACCAGAAATAGGTCAATCATTTTTTATATTCAATTGTTTAATCTATTTAATGATCTATCTTCCAGGTAATAGCTGCAGAGCTAACTCAGGTTTACCACACTGTGAAGCACATCCTGAGCTACAACAGTAATGATTGTGCATAGAAGCTCACCCAGAAAATGTTGCCGGACTCAAAGGTTGCCAAAAAATCTCTTGTGGGAAAACAAAGGCGGAGTCCTTGGTGAAGGATGTCCTAGCACCAAAGGCTGTGAAAGATGTGGTCAGGGGTGTTGAAGAAAAATGAAACACCTCTACCTTTCTCCATAGAGACAGATGCCTCCAACAAAGGCAACAGAAAGATGTTCCTGTGGTGGGCCAATTATTCACACCAGAATGTGGTGTGGTGAATAAAATGATAGACTTCATCGAAAAGCCTGATGAATTGTGGGGTGCCTACTGCACTCATTAGAATCACTTGGCCTGAACATAGAAGAAGTTTCAGCTTTCAGCGTCGACAATGCTAATGTGAACTTTGGGGTCCACAACTCAGTCTACACAATGTTGAGAAAGCAACAACTGAACCTACTTCAGGGTAACTGCCATGCACATATTGTGCATGATACCCTCAAGCATACTCTTGACCACCTGAGTGTAAATGTGGAGAATGTGGTCCTGAAAGTTTACGACTCCTGCAAAGCTGGTCGGCATTGAAGTTATACTTCATCAGCCTTGGAGATGAGAGCCTCAAACTAATCAGGACTTTGTTGACGCTCACCAATGATTCTGGAGTACAGGAGGATGATGACGATGTTGTGGAGGTTTACTTCCTCTTCTGCAACAACATTCTTTCCTTCTTTGAAGAGGTCATCAAGAAGCTTGAGGCCAATGCTACAACATGTGTAGAGTGGTATCCCATCATGAATTCCTTCAGTGCCAAACTGAAAACTCACTAGAACAAAGCTGCAACGTCTCTCTCCAGTTGATGCAGGCAAGGCAGGAGTTCACTGCCCTCAGATACATTGAGAAATGGTTCGATTTCTCTGAAACCAATTGGCTTCACTGTCTCCCGCCCCTCTCTCTCACCTTCAATGACCTGGAGAAGATTTGTGAGAAGCTTCACCTCATAGCCTGGGTGAATATGGATGACCTCTATGATGAGTGCACTACAGTAAACATTGTTGTGGAGAAGTTCCAGGAGTGGAACAACAAAGATCTGGCAGCCAAGTGGATGACTGTATTTCATTTGCTGAGTTCCACACAGTGATATTGAAGGACAAGGCATTGCTTCAGGTAGCAAGGAGCAACAGAAAATATACATGGAAGAAAATGTAGAGGGACCATTCCATGGAAAGTAGTCCTGGATTAGAGAATTTGAAATCCTGAATTTTTCAGCTTTGTCACATTTCTTCTGAAAGAGTACAACCTAAATTACAAAAAAATATTGAATTCCAATTCTGGGCTTCTGTGTGTTGTCTATGCTGATGCTCTATATATTAGTCTTTCTTTGAACTCTAAAAATGAAAAAGAAATCCAATTTTACAGGTATTGGTTTCTTTTACTAAATAGAACATAACAATGCTTGGTTACATGTTTTGTAATAGATACATACAAATATTTCTAGGTAATTGACATTTTAAATTTCTGTTGATCTATTTTAGAAAATAAATGTAACACACAAACACTATTTCTTTTTGCAGTTCTTCAATAAAAGACCTGAGGAACATTACCTTTCTGATTAAAAGCTAGTATATGATTACAAATATAATTAAGGCAAACAATTATTTGTATCTTTCTTTTTGAATTTGTGTAACGCACGTAAAGTTACAAGTCAAATTACAACCTTAAAAGCTTTGTCTCTCAATGAGTTTTAACATAACCAAGGAAAGACTCTTGAATTGTCACATTATAATTAGAAGTAAAGTTTAATGCATAATTTCAGAATGAAATTAAGAAAGGACCTTCATTGCTTCCAGCATCTACCATACCTACTGGAATTGGTGGACTCTGTTTGCCCAGAACATGTTCTGGCCTGTATGTGATGATGTCAGATTTCTCTGGCCGGTTCCATAAAAGAAACTTTAACATCAGATCTAACAGAAACCACTTCACCAGAAAATCTTTTATCATAAGAGACCAAAGCCCATTCACGGACACAAAGTTTATTTGCTGGGTCCTCGACTTCATACACAACAGTCGCTGATGATTCGTTATCCATATTTGTCTTGTACATTTCAACTGTTGAACCATTACTACTAGCAAAAACATGCATCTTGCTGATGCCTGCTGCATCTTTTACATGTTCCCATGGTTTGTTCAATTTCACAAACCCTGAAACCTCACTTTCACTAATATGAAGGACTGTCATCCCCTTCATATCCTCTTGTGCAACTTTGTAGAAATCTTCTGAACTTTGCACTAACACTGCACTTTTACTCATGAGTCTTTTCTAACCAGAACCACTAATTCCATCTACCACACCTTTTCCATTTGATGTTGCAAAATATTACCACAAAACCTTATAAAACCATGTAATGTGGAATGAGCCGGAGAGGGTGTTTGGGGTTGTGTGGATGAGAGAGAATAGAGTTGTTCTGATCAGTTTAACAAATTAAAAAATAAAACTTATTTTCACAAATAAATATATTGTTCAGTCAACATAGTGATCTACCGGGTCTTTTGCTATTTCCAAGTTTATCAAATATACCAAATGGTTTATTTTGAGAGACCAAACATTTTGCTCTTGTCTATGATCTGATGTTTTAATCCTTAAAATAATTGATTCAACTGTGCTTTACTCTTATTTACTCTTTATTTATTTTACATTCATGTTGAGAGTAGTAGACGACTTTGAAATTGATGCATAAAAATTCACCAGAATGCAGCAAATGAAGTGTCTGAAACTCAAAGTTTTCTGGGGGTAACTCAAAATAATTGTTTGGATTAGGTTCACAAAAAAGGAAGGTAACTAGTATAGACTGCGCAATTACACAGACAATTTGGAACAAATAGGCATTGTCACTAAAAACTGAATGAAAATCAGAAGGGAGAGAACTTCAAATGTACAAATATTGAGTTACCTCCCAGAAAATATAACACTAACCTTATTTACCTCTGCCAACGAAGTTGGAAAGGTATAGGTATTCGGTTACGTCTTTCTGTCTTTCCATCTGTCTATCTACAGGTGGGCAATGAAGTAAGGAAGAATTGGTTAAATTTTGGGATGGATCCAGCAATATTTTGATTGGGAGATATTTTCCCTTTTTTTCATATATTTATGTATATGCTCGTGTCTCTCCACAAGATATCTCCAAAAGTTCTTGATAATTTCAATGAAATTTTGTGGAAGCGTGGGCAATAAACTGTGGAAGAAGTGATTAAATTTTGCACAATCATCTCCCCTACTTCTTAGTTATATGTCCACACCACATAATATCGCCAAAATTTGATCAATTCTCCCGTAGTCCATGGCCAATCCTTTCCCAAAACTTAATTGAGAACTTTTGGAGGTATTGTGTGGCTCTTCCCATTTGGGGTTTTGACAACAGTATTTTATTACATAAAACAGCATTTCCTTTTTTTAATCCTTTATGCAATCATTTGATGAATGTTCTGAAGTATTAGACGCTGATCTAATCGACTAGTGCATTTCAAGTATCTTTTAAAATAAATGGGACTTCACCCTAAACGAAAGTCCTTCTGCTGACTTACACATTCTACAATTATGGAACTGGAAAATCATGAAAACATACAATTGAAGGTAGCAATTATCTATTGAGATTTATTGTTTAAGAGTTCTCTCAAGTGATATATCAAACATGAAATAAGATCTATAAATAAAAGACATGAGTTTTTTTAGCAATTAAAAAGTGGAGAATCTTAAAGATTTGAATGTCACATCTAAAAACTCTTCTCCCATGTTTTTAATATAACTTTAATATTACAATTCATTTATATTATATTTTAGAGGTGTTAGCAAGATAGCACAATACAAAAGAGAAGGATAAAAATTAATTCTCACATTCAATTACCTGTCTTTTCTTCCTTTAGTGTCTACTTTTTTATACACAAGATTACGGTTTTTTAGTAGTGTGAATTTGCAGGTGATCTTTCAAATGTGATTTCTGTGAAAATGCATGTCCACACACTTCACAGAGAAACGGTTTCTCTCCTGTGTGTGTTCGCATGTGTCTTTTCAGATCTCCATTCCTAGAAAATGAATATCTACATATTTCACAAGAAAACGGTTTCTCTCCATTGTGCGTCTGTATGTGTCTTCGCAAATTTGAATGTTTTGAAAATGTTGATCCACAAATATCACAGGAATGTGGGTTTTCATCCCTGTAGTTAAATAATTGTCTCTTCCTAGCTGATTCTTTGGAAAATCCAGAATCACATATTTCACGAGAATATGGTTTCTCCCTAGTGTGAGTTTGCAGGTGGTCTTTCAAGTGTGACTTTTGTGAAAATGCATATCCACACACTTTACAAGGAAATGGTTTCTCTCCTGTGTGCGTTCGCATGTGTCTTTTCAGATCTCCATTCCTAGAAAATGAAGAATCACATAGTACACAAGAAAATGGTTTCTCTCCAGTATGCGTCCTTATGTGACTTTGCAAATTTGAACTCTTTGAAAATGTTGATCCACATATGTCACAGGAATGTAATTTTGCATCCCTGTTGGTTTGTAAATGTCTCTTCCAAGCTGATGGTTTTGAAAATGAAGAATCACATATTTCACGAGAATATGGTTTCTCTCTTGTGTGAGTCTGCAGGTGGTCCTTCAAATGTGATTTCTGTGAAAATGCATATCCACACACTTCACAAGGAAATGGTTTTTCTCCTGTGTGTGTTCGCATGTGTCTTTTCAGACCCCCATTCCTAGAAAATGAAGATCCACATATTTCACAAGGAAACGGTTTCTCTCCAGTGTGTGTAGTTATGTGACTTTGCAAATTTGAACTCGTTGAAAACCTTGATCCACAAATGCTGCAGGAATGTGGTTTCTCATCACTGTTGGTTTGCAAATGTCTCCTCCAAGTTAATTGTGTTGAAAAGGAAGAATCACATGTTTTTTGAGAATATAGTTTTTCTCTACTGTGAGTTTGCAGATGGGCTTTCATATTTCACATGGAAATGGTTTCTCTCCAATGTGTGTCTGTATGTGTTTTTGCAAGTTTGAAGGCCTTGAAAATGTTGATTGACAAATGTTGGAGGAATATGGTTTCTCATCACTGTGAGTTTGTAAATGCCTCATCCAAGCTGACTGTTCAGAAAATGCAGAATTACATATTTCACAGGAATATGTTTTCTCTCCAGTGAGTTCTTAGGTGGACTTTCAAATGTGATTTCTGTGAAAATGCATATCCACACACTTCAAAGGGAAATAGTTTCACTTTGTGTTTGCATGTGTCTTTTCAAAGTTGAACTTGTAGAGCAGGCTAATGCATATAGTACATGCATAAGGCGTTTACATTGTATACGTTTGCATATATCTTATGAAAGCAAAATTACAGTAAGCTCCCAGTATAACTGATTTTGACTGTAACAGTCCTTACCATAAGGCAGAAATTGGGCATGAGCAGGACTTAGGCAGGGCCAAATTTTGAAAAGAAATATTGAGGCTTTGCTTTTACAATAAACAATATTTTTTAATTATGCCTAAATTAAATCTAATTTACAGGAACATGGGTCTCCATGATAGATTTTAGATAAGATTCTGGTTCACTGACAGAAAATGTTAACTACACTGGCAAAAAGGTAAGTATATATTACATCTTTATTATGATTCAATAATTTTATATTGTACAGTACTGCTTAATGTATTAAGGCTTTTTCATACATACATTTATCCTGTACTGTAATATATATTATAATGAAGCTTTTTTTTTACATTTAAAGAAATGGTAAAAATTGCCTCCTAGGTTACTTTGGGATTTAACGGATTTTTGGCATTAACAGACACCTCTACCCCACTATTAGTTTGTTAAATCAAGTGTTCACTATTTATAAAAATCCAGAGCCACACACTTCACAAGAATATGCTTTCTCTTCTATGTTTGTTTCCATGTTTCTTTTTAAAGCTGACCTTCTTCAAAATGTAGAGCCGAAAGATTTCCTTTTTCTGTATGTGATTTGTTTTTATTTGGTCTGTATTTCTTCTTTTGGTGTACGTAAATAAGATGGATTCATTTGTTCTTACCTAGGTGAGACAATCTGTGAATGGAAATAAAAAAGATGTTTTTTAAAGACAATAATATTAGTTAAAATTACAATCAACTCAGCGAAACTGGGCAATTTGCTTCAAGACTTTTATTAGATTTTCTTTTTGCCTAACACTTTTAGAACACATAACTGTTGAAATCAAAATATCAAATTGAAAAATAATTTTAAAACCACAAAGTCAATAATTGTAATAACTATTTTAACCATGACCTTATCAAAATTATTGCAAGGAAAAAATTTTTCCCATAAAGACTCAGAAAACTGCAAATTTACATAAAAAAGAAAGACTTTGTCCTCAAAAGTTGCAATGAACACTGAAAACTCATGAGCTGACAATTACCAAAAATTAAAGACTTTTTTTTAAATTAAAATAAAAAATGAAGGCAATGGAACATCGATAGACTTCAAAAAAATATTACTAAAAACCATTGACCTAAGAGAACAGAACTCTTTTAAAAACTACTCACTACAGAAGATTTTGGTTCTCTTCAGAATTTTACCTTTGTAGTAGACTTGTGCTTGGTCCTTAAGCAAACTCCAACTATATTTAAAACTTAAAGTTAGCTTTACTTGTATGGTTGGTAGATATTTTCATCAGCAAAATTTAATCGTTACCTTTCAGTTGAAGAGTCCATTGTTATGGACAGAGAAACAGAAAAAATCACACTGCTAATTATATAAGGAGATTTCTGGATGCCTTTAAAAATAGAATATTTCTCGCAAAAACAACAAACAATTTATAAAATTTTATTTACATTTTTAAAATAGGGTGTTAAATGTCTACATAGATACCTACATGATGGAAAGCATACAAAAAATATTAGAAACGGGAACAGAATTGAATGCAACTGGTCCAACACCCAGTATTTAAGTCAATATGTAATATTTAATATTATTTATATTACTATTTTTATTTATATTATTTATTATTATTTATATTAATTTATATTAATAATCATTTATTTACATTTATAATTATTTATTAATATACTTTCATGTGTTGTTAGATTTGTAGTTTTCATTCCCGGACAATGCTGGGTACAATAGCTAGTATATTTATATTTATTTATTAATATTCAATATTTATCATTATAAATACATTTATTTACTGGTGTCGATTGACTGGTTAATAGAGTTCAAAATTCAGCTTTGGTGTTATGTATCTACCCCTCAACAAACTGAGGTAGTTACTGTTTATTTTGAATTGCTTGTGAGAAATACGGATGACTGGAATTGACATAAAACATTTTCAGTACCTATTTTTTATTTTTGCAATTTCTCCACAAATGGAAAAATGGGATAATTTAACCCAGACCCATTTCTACTTGAAGGAACATTGTGACATTCTGGGTAGGCAAATTGACACACAGTCACATGGCTGCACCAGGATGTTCAGTAGATGTCACTTAGTACACTTCATGAGTTAAAATCAAGGATAAAATATAATATTATATAAGAGACTGTCACAGTGGGTTCTTATGGGTTAAATCAAATTGAAAGTAAAAAATAGGTGAAAATGTACTTGAATTAAACACAATTAAGGCTGGTTCAAATTTTAATTTAATTTTACCCTTTTGTGGGGGGAAAATAAAATTGAAACTAAAAAGTTAAAAAGAAAGATGAATGATAATGAAACTACCTATATTTTTTACTAGTGAAAGAAGAATAGAAGTTAATTTTTAGAAAATACATAGTTTTTTCTGTAGAATTAATGAAAAAAAGTTCCCAATACATTAATAGCAAATGTGAATGAGAATATATTGACCAGTATTAGAAGTTTAAAGTCACACCTCACCTTAAAACTACATTGCTCAGGCTGGAGGGTTACTCCGCACATAGGCCAATGCCATCTATGGTCCTAATGCTGTGGAAAACCCTTCCCAAAAATCTTTGTTTGCGAAGCCAAGCCATTCATTAGAAGTTTACTAGATTTTGCATTCCAGTGTGTTTGATGTAGCGGAAAGAGATGCTTGACAACATCAAAGGCATGGTGGCAAATGGGCACTTTTTAAAAAAATCTTCAACACCCTATTTTAAAAACATAATTAACATTTGAAAAATTTTGTTCTCAAGCTTTTACTTGTTTTTGGAAAAGAAAAAGACAAATTTTTGTCTATAAAAAAGAAAAACAGATTTTCATTAATAAAACATAAACTTTGGTCGTTTTTAAGTCAATGTTTACCTTTGTTGGCAAAAGATGCCATTTTGTTTTTTTACAAATTTAAAAATTTAAAAAAAAGAGACGTTGGTTAGCCTGGTTTGTTGACCGTACCTCTGAAATTCTTTCAGTTTCTCGAGTAGACAAAATCTTGTCCTGGCTGACTCGTTGAGAGTTATTCCTGTCAATCTTCCTTGCATTTTCATCCTTTTGTACTCATGTTCCAATGCTTCATCAGTACCATGTGTGGAAAATGGAACTGCACTCTTATTTACCAGCCAATTGCTTTCAAAGAATTCATTCCAGATTAAAGGGCCTGAAGTCTCCAGTTCATTCATTTCAAACAGATACAATGTTATCATTCACATGTAGTTCTGGCGATCCATAGCAAAAACATATTTTACAAAACATTTAAGATCTGCTAAAGAAAGCAACCAGTCTGAGCTTCTTACGGCTTTCACAAAGAGCAACATTGTTTCCACCATATTCATCTAGGTACGTGTGAATTTGAATACTGGCTCATTTTTTCCTGTTCATCACAAAACTGACATAGTTCTTCTAGAATCTCCTGGGTTTTTCATATTATATAGCAGTCTGTGATGAGTTTCCTTTATGTCAATTTCTTCTCTTTTATATAAAGTATTCTGAACATTTGAAACATACATAACTATATGCTCCAAAACATTTGAATTTTGTTGACTACACATCAAGTAATAGCATCATAAGAGCAGGCAGAGTCGTAATATGAATGTCAAAGCCTCTGTTCATGTTTACCTTCGATGATCTGCTGAGCTGTAGCTGTGCCATACAGATTACTTTCTATCCACAGTCCTAGAATACCACTATAAATAAAATCTCCAATGGTACTCAATCGGGCAATAATAATATGCAGTCCACCCAGTTTTAATTGGCAGTCTTTTGCCATTTCTAGTTGCTTCAGAAGTTTATACAACATGTCTACAGTCACTACTAATTTACTGCCAGAATCAACTATACAGGAATTGATTTTTTCCCAAATATTTTATAAAGGTAAGCTGGACTGAATGATCTGTAGGTGATGCAGCAATCAAAGGTAACATGGACTCTTTTGTCCCTAGTTTTGTTTCACCTATTAAAGACACTTAGCCAGACCAAGTTGGAGATGATGTAACATTTGTTGGTGAACACTCAGAATTATCTACCGCAATTCTTCTTCTTCATTAATTACGGGATCTTCTTCTGAAATGAACTTCTTTCGTAAGAGCAATCACGCCAGATCAGTTAGCTTTGCATCATGTATCAATGATATATCATGTGGTCTCTCCTTGTAAAGTTTGGCTTCGGGGGAACATGTTGCCCAGTTGGGAGGTTTGTGAAAAGAGATACTTACAGGAAGGGCATCATTTGCATTTAATAACGATTGGTCATTATAAGATTTCAGAGAAAGTGGCACGATTTTATCATTTTTCTTATTGACCTGATTTATTGCCATAACAGTGCCATGTAGCATTCTTTTACCATCCACTGTGTCCTCACAAACATCTAGATTATTTATTGCACAGTGTATAGGTCTTCCAAGTACAATATCTGCAAGAAGGTATATTCCAGAATTCTCTTCAATACACATGATACAATCTGAGTTTCCAGTTGTAAACCCATAGAACATTTCAACTATCCTCTTATTTCGAGTTGAACCATGGAGAGTCAAATCAACAGCAACTTGTAAAGGTGTTTCACGCATGTTGTGGAATTGTAAACCTGATATGTTTTTAAGTTGCCAACACTTCGCCTCATCAATGCATAATGATTATTACTATTACTATTCATAATCTACACATTAAAATGAAAAAATGACACCTTTCACGCATTTTTATCATCAAAAATAGACCTACTACGCTTTTTTGTTTTTATTATTTTGGTAGCTATTTTGGCTGCCATCTTGATTTTGGGCCACCAAACAATTTTTGAGCTTATCATCATTAATATTGATATTATACATATTAAAAGCAGAGATTAACACCAGTAACACATTTGTATAATCAAGGAACCCATGGACTCCTATTTTTTTAACACTTGCCCCCAGACTATGTGCAAGGAATAATGAAAATATCTTTTTAGCACCTGGGGTGCATCTCATCACTTTGATGGAAGGTCATCATGGGGGTATGTAACATGATACTTGCATTGTCCAGTGATGATATGTCTAATGACATGTCGCTTGTCTGATCGCTGCTCTCAGTTAGAGGTATGGAGAATACCAGGGGTGATAATCTGATTATCTGATTGTGACCCATCTTCATGGAGTGATGGAACTTAACTGGAAGTTTGTGATACTTATAGGATATTGTCTGATGAAAAACTAAGAAAAACTACATAAAGATATTTTTTAAAATAAACAAGATTAAAATGCATGACAGCTGCACTGTGCAAAAAAAGGCATGTTATCGCCTGCAGTTCTCATAATTTGAAATAGCAGTCAATTTACATAAACAAAAAACAGAATAAAATATATTAAAAATGCAGGCAGTAAATATTTTGTCATCATTTCACTATATTTAATTATTCATCCTTGTTATAATATTTTTGTATAAGTTTCGGTCGAACCAAGACATAGAAAGAATAAAAAATATGCATTTAAAAAATTCATAAGATATTGGAATAAATCGATAAATATGATGAAAAATATCTTTTTAAAATAATATTGAGTGAAATAAATTTTTTTTTTACAGATCAAAAAATTATTTTACTTAATTTTCCTGTTTTTTTAATCCCAAATTAAGAGTTCCGTTCCAGCAGTTCCTGGATATTATTCCAAAACTGGTAAACATAATTAGTATCTCGAAGGATATATCTGTAAAATGTGTAAAAATCAACGAAAGCATCATTATATAAAATAGATAAATCATCAAACTAATAAAAGGTGGGGTAGGAATCATATGAAAAAAAATTTGGAATGGAAAGTTATTTTTTTAAAAATTCGCCCTTTAATAAATAAGTATTGAAAATTTTATTAAAATCGAATAATATGCTGATTTTAAAAAATTTCTCACGTGTCGATTTCACACTGAAATTTTCGTTCATTAATGAAAATCTGTTTTTCGTTTGTTTTTGTTTTTTTTACTGAAAACTTTGGTGGTTTCCTTTCCAGCAAAAACAAGAAAACAATTGAGAACGAGATTTTTTCTATTTTAAATAACGTTTTCAAAATAGGGTGTCAACGATGTTTTTAAAAACAAACAAAACAAAGTGCCCATGGCTGCGTAATGCACTAAAGAACTGGTCAAGGCTAAGTGTATGATGAAAAGTGAAGTAGTTTCTAGCGCTTTGTTTTTGTTTTTTACACAAAACTTTGGTGTTTTCCTTTCCAGAAAAAACAAGAAAACAATTGAGAACGATATTTTTCTATTTTTAATAACGTTTTCAAAATAGGGTGTCGACGATTTAAAAAACAAAAAAACAAACAAAACAAACTGCTCATGGCTGGGTGATGCACTTAAGAACTGGCCATGGCCAAGTGTACGATGAAAGATGAAGTAGTTCCAAGCGCTGAAGATGTGTCGTAAAAATGGTTTATGTTGTAAAAATTATCACATTAAAATTAATTCACATCACATTCCTCCAGGATTCAAGTGATTTCCAGCAGGGCCAGACAGATCTGCGCCTACTTCTCTTACATTTGTACGAATTTGAAAAAATGACACAAAGAAAACAACATTAACAAACAGAAAAATACGGTTCAAATTTCAAATTACCTTTTTTTTGCCTTGGAGAAAATGTTTCGTCTAAATGACAAAGCAGAGCAGGAATAAAAGATATTCAGAAGCGGTGTTCAACATAATTTAGTCATCAAGTAAAAAAACATACAACTTATGTATTTGTTCATATACACACAAGCAGGACGAATCCAGGACAATTCGGCCGCGGAAAATTCGGCCCTAGCAGTTCGGCCTGGACAAGTCGGCCACAGACAGTTCGGCCCGGACAATTCGGCCGTGGACAATTTGACCCAACAGTCCGGCCTGGACAAGTCGGCCACAGACAACTCGGCCGCCAATATTTCAAAACCGGACATTTCAGCCGCGTTCCGTTTTTAAAGGCGAAAATGACTATCTAGACGGGATTTAAAACGAAATAGAATCAAAATATATAAATCTAATGCAATTTACAATAATAATAATAAGTTAATCCATGTTTGTTGTTTAGTGTTTTTTCAACTTTTTATAGCTAGCTTTTGTTTATTTTCTCGAGTAATGTTATTTAACTATTTGGCTATCATTATCTTTCCCGTCTCCATATGGACGCTGCCTCGGCTGTTGCTGTTACCGGAAACTACCGAAGTCCGCCGCTGCTGTTGCTGATGGCGAATTTAGAGTCAACGAAAGAGACGGGAAGATTCCTCAGTGCTATATATACAATTACTAATGAATGTAGTAATACCAGATCCAAAGCCAATTACGTCCCCTTGCTGTGACGTCACTGGCTGCTGCTACTAATATAGTATTAAAACATATCTTGTTATATCAACACTTGTCTGTCTTCTTCTTTACATACATATTCTTAATCCGTACCTATATTCAATTACATAAGGTCATCATCATATAATATGGTGTCAGAACAGATTTAAAACCCATAATCCACAGGAAAACCACGTCAATTGAAAAAAGGGATTACTGGAGAAAAAGAACACAACAACATGGAGTATCTACCGCCCCCGAAAGCCCTTAAATTCAACCAAGACAATATGGCAGCTGCATGGAAAAAATGGAAATATGAGTTCAACCTCTTCTTGTTAGCAATATAAAGTGATACGAAAGCAGTCACAAGTTCGATTTTATTAAAATATATTGGTTCGATAAAGTACTCAAAAAGGTCATAAAGATAGAAGGAGAGTCTCTAGAAGAGGTTGATGAATACATCTACCTAGGACAGGTAATAAAGCTAGAGAAAGATCATGACTGCGAAATAAAACGACGCATAACGATAGATTGGAAAGCATTTGGTATGAATAAAGACATTCTGAAGAGCACCTTGCCAATGTGCTTAAAGCGTAAAGTATACAACGGTTGCATAATACCAGCCATGACATACGGATACGAAACATGAGAATTAACAAAACGAGCTGAAAACCAACTTAGAATAGCACAGAGATCCATGGAAAGAGCAATGTTAGGGATAACTCTAAGAGTTCGAAAAAGATCTACATGGATCAGAGAGAAGACTAGTGTGAATGACATTATAAAAATAATTAAGCTACAAAAATGGAGATGGGCTGGTCACCTAGCAAGAACAAATGACAATAGAGTCTAACAGATTGGTGCCAATGGGACAATAAACACAGTAGGAAAAGACCAGACACAAGATGGAGGGACGAGATAGAAATGTTTGCCGGTAAGACGTGGCAGAGGTTAGCACAAGATAGGTCGTCATGGAAGGAGAGGGGAAAGGCCTTTGTCCAGCAGTAGACTTATAACGGCTGCTGATGATGATGATTGGTTCGAAAGACCGAAACATATATTCGGCATTCACTTTCAATATTCCCGAAGATAAAACAAATCTTTAGGTCGTGCTCGAAAAATTCGACACATACTGTGCACCAAGAAAAAATCTTACATTTCACAGGCACATGTCTTTCATCTGCTAGATAGCAGATAATCAAAAATTTGACGACTATGTAATTGAGCTACGACATAGAGCTCAACAATGTGAGTTCAGAGAAATATCCGACAATCTCATCAAAGACATTAATATGCGGTACGAAAGACTTAAGATTAAAATTGTCCTGCATTTCACAAAATATGCAGCAAATGCAACAAAAAGGGACATTTTTCGAAAATGTGCAGATCTAAAAGATCAGCACACAAAATTGAATTTTTTTCAGACGACGATTCAAATATTGAAGAATACTCAATGGACGCGATCAATTTTAATGATCCTAATCAAGATAAATCCACTTTATACAGGGTCTGGACAGTAAAAATCTAAATTTCAGAATGTTGGACTGTCAAATTGAAATTAAATCAGTCTGTAATAACATTCAAGCTTAACTCGGGCGCGGAAATAAATGTTTTACCCAAAAGTTCATGCAAAAATCTCTTTCCCCCACCCAAATTGAAAAGCACTTCTGTGAAGTTGAAAGCCTACAATAATAAAAAAATTCCTGTTTTAGGAAAATGCACAGCAACTATAAAACACAAAAAAGTTGAAACTCCGGTATTATTCATCGTGGCAGATATAAATTCACAACCTGTTCTCGACGCAAAAACGTGCGAGAAATTGAATCTAATTCAGAGAATCTTTCAAATAAATGAAACAAATATACCGAATCTATTAAAAGAATTCGATGATTGTTTTGATGAGATTGGGACTTTGCTGTCCACTCCCCACATAACTATCGACCCTGAAATAAATCCAGTTATTCCCCCCTCCCCCCTAGAATGGTTCCTTCTGCCCTAAAAGATAAATTAAAACAAGAACTGGATAAAATGACCAAAATGGGAATAATATTACCTGTAAGACAACCTTCAGAATGTGTTAACTCCGTTGTGATTGTTGAAAAGGCTAACGGATAATTACGACTCTGTTTAGATCCTCGAGATCTAAATAAAGCAATAAAAAGGGAACATTTCAAACTCCCAACTACAGAAGAAATCTTTGCAGAAATGCATGGCACAAAGTACGTTTCTAAGATCGATGCTTCCAACGGATTCTGGTAAATTCCTGTTGATGAAGAAAGCTCTCCTCTTTTAACACGCCATTCGGAAGGTATCGCTTCACACGACTACCTTACAGAATTCACAGTGCAAATGAAATCTTCCAAATTGAAATTGTATATATTATACTGTTGTATAGTGGGGTGAATGACCTGGACTTGGCGAGAAAGGAAAGACTCGAAAACTGGTTGTAAAAATATTGTTATGATATCTAAAGGTTATCCTGAGGTCAGACACCTGTGCGGAAATGTAAGTGACCCCGGTCACTTCAGGAATAGGTATATTGCGGCGTTGTCCAAAACAGGATATGGGGACCGGTGATTGACACCGTGTAGGCGTTAGAGAAACCTATAAAGCAGACCCGAACAGAGAACGAGGGGCGGACAGAAATCTCGACACTCAAAGAAAAGACAGACATCAGCGGACGAGACCGCTGTCCCTGTTGGGGACAGACTGGCGGTTCTTCTTATCTCTCTCCAACTCTCCACTCTCCGGCCGACAAAGATATATGTTGTGTAATAAAAAATATGTCCAGATATTTTTATAAGCAAGTCTTCGAGTTTCCTTCATAATGAAGTCCAGGACACCACAGTATCCAACAATATGAGACATATTTGTATTTCATAGCTTACATATTTATCGGACGGAGAATGAAGAGTGGGAGAGAGATAAGGAGAACCGTCAGTCTGTCCCCAACAGAGACAGCGGTCTAGGGCCTTCCGGCTCCGCTGATATCTGTGTCTTCTTTGAGTGCCGAGTTTTCTGTCCGGCTCTGCTCTGTGTTCGGGTCTGCATTATAGGTTTCTCGAACCCCCACACAGGTGTCATTTCCGCTTACCACATCCTGTCTGTTGGACACCCACGCATATACCTATCTCCTAAGGTGATCAGGTCAATTACATTTCCGCACAGGTGTTTGACCCCGGAATAACCTTTTCGCGGCAGTATATCATAACAATACAAGGAATCAAAGGAACTAAGAACTTCCAAGATGATGTCATAATTTGGTCGAACACTTTAGAAGAACATACAGAGAGACTGGAGCTCATTTTTAACCGACTGCGAACTCAATTATATACCAGGTTGTGACTCAGTCGTCGCTGATACTCTATCCCGTGCTTATCTCCAGCACAGCAATCCTTAAATATCTGATGCAGATATGAAGACATACATTCACTCAATTATAAAAGAAATACCCTTTGAGTGACAACAAGCTCAATGTATGTAGGGAAGCCACTGCAGGCGACCCAACTCTACAAACACTCATAGCATACCAAAAAAATCCCCTCTTCTATTCAACACTTTGTTTCTATCCGCGACGAAATTTCAGTCGTACAAGGACTCGTACTCAAAAGTACACGGATTATCGTTCCTAATACGCTGCGTAGGGAAGTCCTACAGAAAATCCATACCGGACATAGAATGTGTATACTGGCCCGGCATAAATGCTCAGATCAAGGACATGGTCAGCACATGCTCGACATGCATCAAAATTCAAAAGATTCACTGCTCAAGAATTAATTTAAAAAAGGAAGATGTTATATATACAATTACTACTGAATGTAGTAATACCAGATCCAAAGCCAATTACGTCCCCTTGCTGTGACGTCACTGGCTGCTGCTACTAATATAGTATTGAAACATATCTTGTTCTATCAACACTTGTCTGTCTTCTTCTTTAAATACATATTCTTAATCCGTACCTATATTCAATTACATAAGGTCATCATCATCATATAATACTAGGAACGGCATTTTTAGTTTTTTTTTAACTGGTCTACTTATATCAGGCAATTTCATGTGGTTCAAGAGACTGTATTTTTTGTTTACTTTTCACCTTTTTTTTTATTCAATCAAAAACTTGATAAATAAAATTGAACAAAGGATAAATTAGGGTTAGTAGGTAGGGTTACTGTTAGTGAAATGTGAAATTCCGTATAGAATATTTCCAAACTGGTTTTCTTTGTGTTTTTTCTCCACATAAACTCTTGCAAGTAAGATATAAATAATTGGTCCGAGGTACCATGCATGCTACGAAATGTTGCCTTGCATGGACCCAAGAACCTTCCACTTGGTTTGTATGGATTGCTGGATAATTTGGATCTACAAAATGCAGGGAATCGTTCACTGTATTTGAACAGTAAGATCGTAAACGTAAAACATTTTAATTGAATAAAACAAATAATTGGCAAACATGACTTTCCCCGTCTCCATATGGCTGCCGCTCCAGCACGGCGACTCGGGTGTTTCCGATACGAGCTCCACTGTTTCCGCTACGAGCTCCATTGATATCTTACTGTTCGAATATTTGATAAAAAATAGAAAAACATTTTGTTAAATACTAAATAGGTATTAGTTATACAACCGACTTTTTGAGAACAATAACAACAAGTGAACCACATGACGAAAACGATTATGGCTACACAAAATAGGCAAAAACAAACGCAAAGGAACATAATTGATTATTGCAACAAATAAACAGAAAGCTTAAATATTAGTATAAATGTGTTTTCTGTGGAAACTTTGGTTTTCTTTCTTTTTTTTTTACAGTAATTTCGGCTTTCCTCTTTCTAACAAGAACAAAACTTCAGAACACGTTTTTTAAAAATTTTAATTACGTTTTAAAATAGGGAGTCGACAATTTAAAAAGTTCGGTGGGTAAGTCTAGTCTTCGAGCCTGCTAAATCATCATTTTAACGAGGAACTAATTTTCTTAAACCACTAAGTTATCTCCTCTTGAATATTTTTCAATTATCGCTCAGCGACGTGAAACATAAATTCTGTCTTAGTTTCTTCTTTTTTTTTTCAATTCTTTATTTTGACTTTTGAAAGTGAAAAGACAATTTGTTTTCTAAGGTCGCCGCATCGTTTTAATTGAATCGAAATCACATTAAAAATAACTCAACAACAACACCAAAAAGAAGGACAGTCGATTTGATGTGTTTTAAAAAGACAAAGAAAAGCAGAAACGACTTTGAATGAATCACTTTATATCAGCTATAGCGATTTGATTTCCTGTCGTCATTTTGAATCCTTTTTATATTTGTAAGTATTTGTATTTGTTTCTAATGTGAATTGTTAAAATGTAAATATTTTTTAAATGGACATCAGAAAATGAACAATGTGTAAAAAAAAGTTTATTCAATTGGCAATATCATCCAAAATTGAGGTCAGTGATAGCCGATAAATTTCCCGTCACGAAAAATGTATTTTCCTAGAAATCTATTTTAGTAATTTAATTTGATTTTTTTTCCGCTTGATTTTTAATTTATTTTGAAAAATCGTCAAACGTTGAATTTCCTACCGCGAAAATTAGCTGATTTGATCGGGACACTTTTCATACGACACCGTATACGGTGTCGTATTTTTACAAAACTTAAGAAAATGTGTGAACCATAACATAACAATATGAAATGTAACATATAATATATTTATTTAATTACTTATTTCCAAGATACCCAATACTAAATATTACAGGCATTCGACTGTAATACACAGTCAAAATGTTGTGAACCCAAATAACAGGGAGATCCATTCACAAAATATTGAGTGTATGTGGTCTCGCCTGAAAAGCAAAATAAAAAGAATGTTTGGAACTCAGATCATCAAAAGGACTTAAATTCGCCATTAACAGCTGATAGAAAGGATGCTGTACAGTATAAACAAAATGTAAAATGTTTAGGAAATCATAAAAGCATATATATTTATAATATAACAACTAACACAAACTTTCGACAAACATTGCTGTTGAATGTTAGTAGTAATATAATAGAAGATTAGAAAAATACACCTTTTAGATGCCCCGAGATGTGTCTCCAGTGATGCCTAGTATCATCAGGGTTTAGGGTTTCTCAACATCATACCCTCTCCACCAGGTACACTGGCCTGAATTGATCAAAAACAGGCCCTCATCTTGGTCGTGATACGCAACTGTGTTCGTCATTTTCGGAATGACTTATTTTGAGTGGCAGGCTCTTTAAACTGGCAGTTTTTCTCTTCGGTAGTGTGACAGCCAATGAGATCAACTGGCTCAACACATCTTCCCTGTTCATAATAAATGAACAGAGTTGGTGCTGATCATTTGTTAGAAGAGAATATTAAGACCCATATAAAAAATGCATATACAGTGGTAACTCACTTAACGAGGACAATCTATTCCATAAAATGTCTCGGTAGATGAAAATTTATTAAGTAAATAACTAACCCTGTGGGATTTCAGTAATCCATTCAAAAAAACAAAAGGAAAGCAACATTTGTATTCTTATTACTGCATCTCTGCCCTAACCATGAACGTTGACTTAAAAAAGGAGGGTACAAAACAACGTATTTTGCTTTCTTTTCTTTCACTCTGTATACTTGCCTACACGATCCGCGGATAAAAATACAAAGAGAAATAAAGGACAAAGATATTGTATGAAACACATCAATAAAAATTTTTTTATTTTTTTTAACAATACAACAGGAAAATAAAGAAGAGAAAATAACTGTAAAAAGTGGGAAAGGAAGAGACATTGAATGAATATTAGATGTTTTATTTAAACACAAAGTAGGAATCTTAACTACTCTATTTTCCGCTGTTTAAACCATTGGAAATATTTTCATCTCTTCATAAATCGTCTTAGCTCTTTCACAAATAAAGACTTGAGAAATAGAGTCCCCCTTTATCTGTTTCTCCTTTATCCAAATCTGCAATAACCTCTCCACCTTTCACCACTCTCGAAGTAGCATCTGTTACTTTGATTGTTTTTAGAACGTCTTTCTTCTTTAAAATAGTGGAAATGGTGCTCGTAGCCATACCGTAATCTTTGCTAAGTTTTGTTGTAGAGATGCCAGATTCACTTTTAAGCACAATCTCTTCTTTAGTTTGGATTGTCTTTGCATCTTCCTACACTTCTTTGGTGGGCCACCTGCAGATTTCTTAGGATTTTTGCAAAATATGGTCAGCAAAAATTATTTGCAGAATTAAATCATTCATGCCCCCCTGCTGCCTCTAACCCTCGTGGATGGCAAGGGATGACTGTATTTATGTCTGAGTGTTGGTTCAAGATATCATGCCCGGTTATTATGTCTGCACCTAAGTCGTCTAGTACAATTAGTCACACGTTTTCATACTTATGGGTCTGGAGCACAATATTTGCTATGCAATGGCCAAGAACTGAAGAATGTAGACTAATGGTTGCCATTGAAATAATTCTGTTAGATGGTAAGAGTCTCCACTTGTACTTCTTTAACAATGAGTGACTCACATGACTTGGTTAGCTACCATTGTCAAGTAGAGCGTTCACTACTCCACCATTTACTTTAGCTAAAAAGACAGTTCTTGATAATTTCTGAGGTGATGCAATTGATATAGCAGCAAGGGTAGTAGCAGCTTCTGATGTAGATTTATTTTTAGATCTACAAATGTTGGCATCATGTCCAATTTTGTTGCATCTAGTGCGGGCGGTTGATGTTAGGAATGATATTAATTTTCAACCCCTCATCCCCAAGGTATGGTAGGACCAAATGAACCACAAATAAAATTGGTTGCAGGTTCCCTATACGTCCCCAACTGGGCCAAATTAAAAATGGCAGATTTTGAGATCTGTCTCCATAGGCCAAAATTCTGATATCTCAGAATATAGGCATGTTATATATCATTAGAAACCTGTTTTAATGCTGATTAATATTCACATAAGAACCATGGTCATTAAATCAAAAGAATGTGTGGTCAAATGATCAAAATTACTTCAAGAAATCGATTAAGCAGTGATTTTAAACATTTGACTGAAAGTAAAGAAAAACCCTCACATGATGTTTCAACGACAGGTGTGTTATGAAATATTAATGTTGTTTACTGGATATGGTATTTTATACTCACAGGACGATTTTGAAAAATTTTGCAGAGGGATTTTCATTACAAAAAGATGCTCTTTTTGGTTGACACTGATTCTCTTCTAAAAATATCAACAGTTAGTAATAATGATATGAAAAACCTTGACAAAGTACCAATTCAGAACCTGGGTGAAGAGAGCAATATAGGTTTTATAAATTATGAACTCCAAATAAGGGTCAAAGGGAATCTTGAAACCGACTAAAAAAAAAAGAAGATATTTAATAAAAGCATTGGCTTGCTGCAAAAAATCAATCGTAGTGATTTGCAAAAATATCAAAAACCTATCATGGAGATAAAAGAGTTGTCTAGAGTGGAATGTAAAAATGTAACATTATCAAGAACAAGGCTATTCTAAGAAGGAAGCATTGAGCATCAGAGAGGAAGCAAGTAAATTAGCCGATTTAGAGTTTCTGAAGAACCAGCAGTGACCAGGACCCTTCACCACATCATCTGAAGTATCTTCTTTTCTGAAAAAGTGATGCTGACGATAAAGTGAAAAATGAGAGGTTTTATATTGAAGTGCAACATGCCCGTAAAACTTGTTTAATGCTGAAACCTACAACCTCTGTATTCAGATTAAAGAAGGATCATAAGAACTTTTCAAATGAAGAATATGCAGACTCTTTGATTGTTCAAGATCAGTTACATCAACAATCAGAGATTTGCATAATCTATTTCAAGTATTATTTTCTAAGAGAGCTAAAAATAATAGCACTGCTCCAAAACCTTCATCCAACCCTTTATTTAGTGTTGGTGAACATGTTGCTGCATTTTGGAGTTTGGAAAGTATGAATGGTATATGAGCATCATCGAGGAAATTGTACCTGCGAATACACTGATGCTATCATACTTTAAAAGAGCCAGGATTGACAGCAGGGATTGGGTGTTTCCGGAGGAAGCTGAACTGTACGAGACCAAATATTGAAAACTGGAATTGATGTTGTATATTATTGTTCTTCTTACATCAAATGTTATAAAAACTGTTGAGCTGATAACACATGTCTTGCAAGAGTAACAGCATTGCTGTCTCAGTTTTAATGTATGATAAGCTATAAAATTGTTTTAATGATTTTATTTCCTTATTACATATATATTTCACATTGTTGTTGTTAAAATTTCACTTTTTCTTGATATTGAACCATATTTATCTCCTTTGTGGCATTGAAAACTTCAATTCAAATGTTTCCACATAAAAATGGATAGAAAAATAGCTAATCTTACAAGACGTATATTTTGATTTTGCTTACTGGTGAGTGTTATGAAAGAGCAGAATTTATCATTTTTCACATTTTGGTTGACCTTTGACATTAAATGACTCAAATTCTGTTGATTTTATGACTATGGTTTAAAAGAACTTTCTAATGATATATAATATGTCCATACTCTGAGATATCAAAATGTTAGCCTATGAAACCAGATTTCAAAATCTGCCATTTTGAATTTGGCCCGGTTGGGGACATATAGGTCACTTGCAACCAACTTTTTTCATTGTTATTGTGATCTTACTATTAAGTCTCAACTTTTTGTGGGTTGGAATTTTTCTCAAATAAAATTTCTAATTTAACAGCTTCCCCTACATTTAGCCTACATCTAGGGTAGCTTGCAAGACAAAAGAAGCACTTAGGCCTCAGAGCAGTTATTTGGTCGGTGTCTGATTTTTCTTCAGCTAGGAGTGGAATCACTGTGGAAACTGCTGCGTTAATTGGATAACTGGGTCTAAAATCAGTTGGTAAAACAATAACAAAACATGGAGTGAGTCTATTTTCATATTTTCCATTAAATTATTGGGATGTCAATTTTTATTTGTTAAAGAAAAATATAATGTATTTGTTCATGTAGAATACAAGGGATTTTCTATGAGAATTAAAAACCTAGTGGGGGTAGGTTGTATTCTACAAGAGTATAATATTTTGACAATTTTGTTGTCTTGTATCCATGAACAACTAACTGATACATACAGTATTTCCACTGTAAAATGTCCAACCTTAAGTCTACCTTTCATTCATTGTTGCCTATATTTTAAGGAAAAGTATAATTACAAATGTCTTGAGGTGTAAAGAAATCTTTCCAATGTGTTTTTCCTTCTAATTGCAGGTATCAAATGACGAAAGGAGAATATTCAGATTGAAAGTCTACAGTGGAATCATTCACTAGAAAAAAGGTTTTACATTCAAGAACCAGCTTATTATAAAACTGATGAAAGTCAGCCATGCTACCCTGAGAATAGGTAAACAGAAGTTAGCTCACAAACTCACACATATGGGACTCTATTTCATTCTGAAATCACTAAGAAAGCATACTTGAAACTTTAATCGAGAACTCGTACTAGAGATATACATTTTCCTTGTGAAGTATGTGGAAAAATGTTCTTCAGAAAGCATTACTTAAAACTTAATGTCATAAAATACACTGGCAAGACTCCATTGTCTTGTGAAGACTGCATTTCCTTGTGAAATCTGAGGCAAAGCTGTTCCTAAGATGTCTGTCTTAACAACTCATATAAGGACTCATACAGTTGAGAAGCCATTTGGTTGTGAAATCTGTGGCAAAGCTTTTTCTGAGAAGTATACATTAAGGATTCACATAAGAACTCATACAGGTGAGAAACCATTTGCTTGTGAAATCTGCTGCAAAGCTTTTTCTGTGAAGTCTAACTTAACAAATCACATAAAGACTCATACAGGTGAAAAACAATTCATTTGTGATATATGTGGTGAAGTTTTTTCTAAGAAGTCTGGATTAAGGATTCACATAAGTACTCATACAGGTGAGAAGCTATTTGGTTGTGAAACCTGTGGCAAAGCTTTTTCTTACAAGTCTCAATTAAGTATTCACATAAATACTCATACAGGTGAGAAGCCATTTACTTGTGAAATTTGCGGCATAGCTTTTTCTGTGAAATATAGCTTAACAAAACACCTAAAGACTCATACAGGTGAAAAACAATTCGCTTGTGATATATGTGGCAAAGCTTTTTCTGAGAAGTCTGCCTTGACAAGGCACATAAAGACTCATACAGCTGATAAACCATTTGCTTGTGAAATCTGTGGCATAGCTTTTTCTGTGAAGTATAATTTAACAAAACACATAACGACTCATACAGGTGAAAAACAATTTTCTTGTGATATATGTGGAAAAGCCTTTTCTCATAATTGTTTCTTAACAAGTCACATAAGGACTCATACAGGTGAGAAGCCATTTTCTTGTGAAATCTGTGGCAAAGCTTTTTCTGAGAAGAATCAATTAAAGATTCACCTAAGGACTCATACAGGTGAGAAACCATTTGCTTGTGAAATCTGCGGCCTAGCTTTTTCTATGAAAACTTCCTTAACAAGTCACATCAGGACTCATACAGGTGAGAAGCCATTTTCTTGTGATATATGTGGCAAAGCCTTTACTCAGAAGTCTTCTTTAACGAGTCATGTAAGGACTCATACAGGTGAGAAGCCATTTTCTTGTGAAATCTGTGGCAAAGCTTTTCCTAGGAAGTCTACCTTAAACATGCACATAATGACTCACACAAGTGAGTAGATATTTGCTTGTTAAATCTGTGGCTAATATTTTTCTCTGAAGAGTGAGTTAACAGAACACCGAATTGCTTTGAATGAAAGTACTTATGTTTTGAATGAAAGGATTTATATTTTGAATAAAGGTCCATATGTTTTGAATGAAAGGATTTATATTTTGAATAAAGGTCCATATATTTTGAATGAAAGGATTTATATTTTAAATAAAGGTTCATATACTTGAATAAAATGTTTTAGACTCTCGATAAACGTATTTGTTTTAAATAAAGGTCCATATATTTTGAATAGAAGCGCATAGGCATTGCAGGAATAATGGTCTATATTTTCTAAACAAAAATACTTATGATTTAAGTAAGATCCATATATTTCAAATAAATGTACTTATTTTCTTTATTAAAAGTACTTATAAGTTTAAATAACTCCATGAAGTGTATGTACTTTTTGCACTGTTTGGATATAATCTAAAAAATAACAGTAGAATACATGCTCAGAAAATACAAGCAAGAAATAAATATTTTATTTTAATTATGAACAAAACAACGGAATTGAGAAATGAAAGCAACGTGTATGTTACAGAACAATCAAGAAAGGGATGTACGAGTCCAAACATTATTGGAAAATACCTACAAATAGAAATCTGTTTAATAAACGAGCAAAGGGAGAATTCAAAATAGCCAGAGTGCAAAATATATAGACTAAAGATGAATGAATTTAACCTTTAGAAACCATAAACAACCACACTATAACTAGGACTGACAAAGTGTCCCCCAGATACAAAGTTATCTCGACAGTCACTCTCGCTCTCTCTCTCCCAGTTTTATGAGAATATCTGTTTGTGACAAGAACCTCTGTAGAATTACGAATAAACAGTATATTGTTTAACCAGAGAAATCGTCTCCTAGATCCTTTGTTACGTTTCAGGCCAATTCTTTCTTTTGCACTGACACCATACAAGGAGTAATGAAACCAACCAACTTGTTGAAACTGTCGTGGAGATAATAAATTCCTGTTGGTCCTGTGATAACGTAACAATATAACCTGAGTCAAAAATAACAGAATACATGCAAAGGAAATACAAGCAAGACCTATATTTTCTATAACGATTTAATCATTTAATTATGAACAAAAGAACGTAATTGAGAAATGAACGGAACATGCATGTTGCAGAACATCAATAATGCAAAATGATTGATAGTAAACACAAGAAAGAACATATCTAATTAAAGCATGCTGATAAAGAAGAGAGATTAAAATGTGTACATAGAGAAAATTGCTTTAAAACATGTTTTACGTCTGTGGAAAACAGACGGACCTCACCTCATGCCAGACAATGCAAAATGGGTAAGATAGCGTCTCTTGCATTTGTTTTTATAGTAAACATCCGGTCATACTGTATTTCCTGGCATATAATACGCACCTCAAATTTTGCAGGTATATTCTCAAAAAAAAAAAAATAAATAAAACCCCCTCTTTTTCCCTAATCGTCATAGCCCTTCACATTATCGGGTTATTCTAATGTTCTTACTTATTTAAATCTATATTAACACCCACAGTGGCTGACTGTTTACATTATTAGCGCAGTAACGTTAATAAACAACTGATAAAGCGTTCACTTCACGAGACAAAAAGCGCGTCTTATATGCCGGGAAATACGGTAGTTGTAAAAGGGTTTATTTTGAATTTGGTCAAAAACTTGAGACAGATGAAACTTAATTTCAAAATTTTTATAGCCTATCTCTGACCCACATTGAATAAATCTTTAATTGCATCTTATTTATAATATAATATTCAAATTCATAATTATGTACATTTTTAGCAATGCACAAACAACTTCTGAAAACTATCCCATCCATGTTGCCTTGTCTTCCATGAGGTGAGATCCGTCTGTTTTCCAGATGTTCTTTATTCTTTCTACTATTCATTTCAGTCAGGGTATGTGTGTCGTAGGGGCGAGACGTTGGCACTTTTGTGTTGCCCTTAGCTGTCCCACTTCCACTGATGTTACTGGCAACAGTATGGGACGGGTAACCGTTTCTTTTGAGTATCCGCGTGAGGTTTGCCAATTCTTGCGCGGATTTTTAAACTGCTAACCAGGTCCTTTCTGTACACAGACGGGCTGGTTTGAGTTAAATTTGAGGTAAGAGGGCCGTATACAAACCATTTTGTACGCCTGTCACTAGTATAATGTGTTTTGATGGTTGGTTTTGTTTGTGTGTTTAGCTGTGTTAGTTAAAACGCGCTTGGGTTGTTGACTGTATTTAGCTGTGTAAGAAAATAAGAGAAACAAAGACACGTCTGCTCGTTATGAAGATTCGCTGAAAAGGGATCGTTGTTCTCCTAGTTGGTGAGCTCTCACTTCCGGTATCGGAAACGAGGCGCCCTTTCGGCTTGTTTATTTACGTTAAAGCATTGTGACGAGGTGCGGACCGCAAGATCGAACCAGAGCCCTCTGCACAGCCGAAGAGACTTCGTGTGGCAACGTTGTTAGAACATCTGGGCTCCCCGCTCATGTTTTGCTGCACCAGACACTTCGCATACGGGCACTTGAATCATTCCTTAGTAGGATATAAGTGGCCGATTATGAGGAGTGAAAATAATTCGCTTTTGGCTGCGGTCTGACGAAGGTCGTTGGTGTAGAGTGATTCGAGAGAAACGAGTGAGTTTTCCGGTGTCAGGCAGAAGAAGTTCCCTCCGAAGATGTGTCCTGTGAAAGAGACTTTTCTACTATAAGCTATTTCGGCATATTTTGGAAAGGCGAACAAGTGTTGGATACTGGTTTGTCCTGGACCTCATTATAAAGGAAACTCGAAGACTTGCTTATAAAAATATCTGGACATATTTTTATTACACAACATACATCTTTGTCGGCCATGACAGTGAAGAGTGGGAGAGAGATAATGGGTGCCGAGAGACCGTTCCCAACAGGTGAACTTGGTCTTATGTTTTCCCCCAGCCTTAGGCGTTCTGCCTCCTGTCTGCTTGGGACAGCGGTCTTGGGCCTTCCGGCTGCGCTGATGTCTGTCTCTTCTTTGAGTGTCGACATTTCTGTCCGCGCCCGCTCTCTGTTCGGGTCTGCTTTATAGTTTCTCTAACACCTCAATCACCGGTCCCCATTTCCTGTTTTGGAAACTGACGCAATATACCTATTTCCTGAGGTGACTGAGGTCACTTACATTTCCGCACAGGTGTCTGACCCCAGGATAACCTTTAGATATCATAACACAAGTTCGACCTGAGACTGATCCGCGAATTGTGCAGGATAAAGGGGATTGAGAGGGTCCTCCCTCTGAGGTTGACTGGCGGTCATGGAAGAGACAGTCTGTGCACGTGACGACTATTAATGGCGAGACCCGTGCATGTTGTGGAGTTGGAACTGTCAACCTTGGGACGCGTGGTAGCAACTCCGTTGAGGTTGATGTGTTGGTGGCACGAGAAAAGCCATTGGGTTTCGACCTTTTGGTCGGTATGAACGCCATCAGGGCGCTGGGAGGAGTCGAGATCACTCAGTCAGGCGCAGTGCATTTCCTAGCCAGCACACCTTTCCTATGTGCAGCCATCAGAATAGACGAACCAGACTTCAGCGCTGAATCCGACCATGGGAGGAAGGTGTGGATCACATGGAAGTGGTCGGAAAACCAACATTTGTGAAATAGAGTGGCACAGTAACCTGTGTCCACGCAAGTACGGGACGAATATGAGGGCGGGCTACAGGTGTGGTTGGACAATGGCTGGCTGCTGCCCTACTCGGAGGAGGAGCTAGGGCCGCCCAAGGTTTTGATCCTGCCGACGGCCTTGGACCAGGGAAATAAATAAAGTGCGCCCCGTAATGGACTACAGGGAATTGAACCAATACGTCGACGCGTTCACGGCGATGGCAGATGTCTGCGCACACAAGTTAAGAGAATGGCGATGGCAGATGTCTGCGCACACAAGTTAAGAGAATGGCGATGGCAGATGTCTGCGCACACAAGTTAAGAGAATGGCGATGGCAGATGTCTGCGCACACACGTTAAGAGAATGGCGGTGGCAGATGTCTGCGCACACAAGTTAAGCGAATGGCGATGGCAGATGTCTGCGCACACAAGTTAAGAGAATGGCGGTGGCAGATGTCTGCGCACACAAGTTAAGAGAATGGCGATGGCAGGGGTTCAACGTGTCCCTGTTGGAATTGAGGAAGGCTTATTTGCAGTTACACGTCCACAAGGCGATGTGGCCTTTTCAAACCGTGCTGCTCGGGGGTCGGAGATACTGTCTCACACGATTGGGGTTCGTCCTCAACGTAGCACCTCTGATAATGAGATTGATCATTGACTCAGCGATGTCCCAAGATGAGTCCGTTCGGAGTGCTACATCGACGTATATCAATGATATATATATATATATATATCAACGAAAGCAAGGTTTCTGCACCACGTGTGAGGGAGCACCTATTTGATTATGGACTGATCTGTAAGGACCCGGAGAGACTGGAAGATGGGGCCGAAGTGCTAGACTTGGAGGTCTGGGTGGAACGCAGCACGCTCCGATGGAGGCGGGGAGGTGAGGTCCCAGACATCCCAGATACCATCACTCACCGAAGCGTGTTCTCTCTATGTGGAAAGCTCAAGGGCACTTTCCCGTGTGTAGCTGGCTCAGAGTGGCGACAGCGTTCCTGAAACGACGAGCAAGTGCAGTAACCAATGGATGGGATGATAAAGTCGATGATGCCCCCCTCAAATGCAGGATAACAGAGACAGTGACCAAAGTGCGTCAGAAGGATCCTGTAGGAGGGGACTGGTGCGTGAGTGGCCACGAAATGAAGGTATGGGTTAATGAAAGTTCCTTGGCTTCTGGAGTAGCACTGGAAGTGAATGGAAACATTGTAGAGGATGCATGTTGATTGCGTCCGGCGGGAGATTCTAAGCACTTCAATTTGGCCGAGCTCGACGCAACAATAAAAGGCATCAACCTAGCCCTCCATTGACAAGCATCAGTGTTGCATCTGGTCACTGATTCCGCGTGCGTCCATCGCAGAAAGGTACACGTAAATATAAAGGCGGAAAGTGAGATGCTGGTGAAACACTTCGGGCACTAGTAGAATAGTACGCCTTGACTATGGACGTGAGGCTTGCCAAATCCGACCAGAATCGAGACGACCAACTTACCAGAGTACCGCAGAGGTGGCTAAATTCATTAAGAAAAGAAGCCGAACCCGCATGGTCAATGTGCGCTACTGCTGGGGGCGAGTTGGATTCCAGCCAAGTAGCTAACATCAACCAAAGTGCGCACCCGGGTGTGAAGAGGACCCTTTACTTTGCCAGACGCGTCGACCCCTCAGAATCGACAGAAGTTGTGAAGTCTATAGTTAGGGGGTGCGAAGCATGCCAATCCATTGATCCGGCACCAGTACGATGACAGAAGGGGAACCTCAATGTGAGTGACGAGTGGTGTAGGGTTGATATGGACATCACTCATTACGGTGGCAGACACTATCTGACCCTCACCGACTGTGGTCCTACTCAGTTCTCTGATTAGACAAGACTCGGCAAGTATCATTCGACAATTGGAGTCGTTGTTTTACGAGAGAGGACCGCCGGTTGAACTCCTCACTGACAATGACACTGAAGACATATAAGAGAGCTCCGTCCCGTTGTGGAGCCGAGCAACTAACAGCTTGACGACAGCACATCTTCGAAAATTGAGTCAGAACTTCTGCTAGATGCCAAAGGGCGATTCACCTGAGAAAGAGGCAGAGGAAGAATGCATCCCCCTTTGCGGAGAAGCACCAGGCGAAAAAGACCGCCTCGAGCTGCTACTTCTGTGATTTTGAAATCAAGGACTAGTGTGACAACGGTGCGGACCGCAAGATCGAACCGGAGCCCTCTGCCCAGCCACAGCCAAAAAGACTTCGTGTGGCAGCGTCGTTAGAACATCCGTGCTTCTCGCTCATGTTTTGCTGCGCCAGACAATTCGCATACGGGCACTTGAATCATTGTGTAGTGTGATTCGAGAGAAAACAGTGCTGTCCTCCCATTTTAAAGAGACTTTTCTACTACAAACATCCAGAAGAAAAGATACATGAATACATAAACATTACGATTAGTACATCCAGAAAGGGGAGAATGTTATTGTCTTCATTTTCCATTGTGAATTGTATGGAAGGTCTGATCGAATTCACGTGTAAAAATGTGTCGTGCACGTATATAGCCATAGTGATGATTTCAGCGTTGACGAGCTTTTTTAAGTTCACCGGTTCGTTAAGTGTAAATAAGTTTTACTCGAATAATATTTGCGATAAAATTCATAGGTGACAAGTTTCGGGCGTTTTTATCGACACATGTCGCTTTGTTGTCAAAAGTGCGTGATTGTACCTAAGAAAAAATAGGTTTGATTTTTCAAAGAAATATAATTGATTTGAAATATTATTTACTGAGCTTAGCTTATTCTGGCACAAAGTCGAAATGGTGGCGCATTGAGGATCGGGCTTACAATAAAAGTGAATTAGTCTTCGAGTCGAGCTTGCTAAATCATCGCACAGTGGAAGACGACACTGAAAGGTATTTTTTTTAACGAGGAACTAATTTTCATAAACCACTAAGTTATCTGCCCTTGGATATTTTTTCAACTCGCGCTCAGCGGACGAGAAACGTATGGACGTAGTTTGTTTATTTTGACTTTGGAAAGTGAAAAGACAAGTTGTTTTCTAAGATCGCGGTATCGTTTTAATTGAATCGAAATCACATTTAAAAAACTCAACAACAACACCAAAAGAAAAGGACAGTCGATCTGATAGTGTTTTAAAAAGACAAAGAAAAGCAGAAACAACTTTGAATGAATCACTTTATATCAGCTATAGCGATTTGGATTCCTGTCGTCATCATGTATTTGTAATCCTTTTTATATTTGTAAGTACTTGTATTTGTTTCTAATGTCAATTGCTAAAATGTAAATAATTTTTAAATGGACATAAGAAAATGAACAGTGTGTAAAAAAAGTTTATTCAATTGGTAGTATCGTACGAACGGGATCCCTTCCGAAAATTGACGTCGGTGATAACCGATAAATTTCCCGTCACGAAAAATTTCTTTTTCTAGAAATCTAATTTAGCAATTTAATTTGATTTTTAATTTATTTTGAAATAGGGGCAACCGTTGAATCCTACGACACCAGATAATTTTAGCGAAAGTACTTAGTTTTATCATCGGTCAACTAAACTGTCCTAAAAATTACATACATTTCGGTTTAAAGATTTGGCACAATTGTAGATCTTTATGAGACAAATTGAATGGCACTTGTCTCACATTTCTGGCACAAATGGTTCCGGAGATACTGACCTCTGAACCTTGCAAGTTTTTGAAGGTAATGATAAAGTTTAAAAATCAATATCTCAGTTGTTTTTACACCTAGAAATCTCATTTAAAAAATGTACTTTGAGATATATTAAAAATACATATCCTGTCTTTTGGTAAGAATCCATGAAAAATTAAGCCTATATTTTAAGGAAAAGTATAATTACAAATGTCTTGAAGTGTAAAGAAATCTTTCCAATGTGTTTTTCCTTCTAATTGCAGGTATCAAATGATGAAAGGAGAATATTGAGATTGAAAGTTATGATTTGCAAGTATACAGTGGAATCATTCTCTAGACAGCAAAAGGTGTTTCATTCAAGAACCAACTTATTATAAAATTGATGAAAGTCAGCCATGCTACCCTGAGAATAGGAAAACAGAAGGTAGCTCACAAAGTCACACACTTGGGACTCTATTTCATTCTGAAGTCACTAAGAAAGCATACTTGAAACTTCAATCGAGAACTCATACTAGAGATATACATAACTCCATTGTCTTGTGAAGACTGCATTTCCTTGTGAAATCTGAGGCAAAGCTGTCCCTAAGATGTCTGTCTTAATTCATATGAGGACTCATACAGGTGAGAAGCCATTTGCTTGTGAAACCTGTGGCAAAGCTTTTTCTGATAAGTCTGGGTTAAGGATTCACATAAGAACTCATACAGGTGAGAAGCCATTTGTTTGTGAAACCTGTGGCAAATCTTTTTCACAAAAGTCTGCCTTGACAAGACACATAAAAACTCATACAGGTGAGAAGCTATTTGCTTGTGAAACCTGTGGCAAAGCTTATACTTCTGAGTCTCAATTAAGGATTCACATGAATACTCATACAGGTGAGAAGCCATTTGGTTGTGAAATCTGTGGCAAAGCTTTTCTCCAAAAGTCTACATTGACAAATCACATGAGGACTCATACAGGTGAGAAACCATTCGCTTGTGAAATATGTGGCAAAGCTTTTTCTGTGAAGGCTTCCTTAACAAATCACATAAGGATTCATACAGGTGAGAAACCATTTGTTTGTGAAATCTGCAGCATAGCTTTTAATGTGAAGACTTCCTTAACAAGTCACATAAAGACTCATACAGGTGAAAAACAATTTGCTTGTGATATATGTGGAAAAGCTTTTTCTCATAAGTGTGCCTTAACAAGTCACATAAGGACTCATACAGGTGAGAAGCCATTTTCTTGTGAAATCTGTGGCAAAGCATTTTCTGTGAAGAATAAATTAAGTATTCACACCAGGACTCATACTGGTGAGAAACCATTTGCTTGTGAAATCTGCGGCATAGCTTTTTCTGTGAAGGCTTCCCTAACAATTCACATGAGGACTCATACAGGTGAAAAACAATTTGCTTGTGAAATCTGTGGCATAGCTTTTTCTGTGAAGGCTTCCTTAACAATTCACATCAGGACTCATACGGGTGAAAAACAATTTGCTTGTGATATATGTGGAAAAGCTTTTTCTCATAAGTGTGCCTTAACAAGTCACATAAGGACTCATACAGGTGAGAAGCCATTTTCATGTGAAATCTGTGGCAAAGCCTTTTCTGAGAAGAATAAATTAAGGATTCACATAAGGTGTCATACAGGTGAGAAACCATTTCCTTGTGAAATCTGTGGCATAGCTTTTTCTGTGAAGGGTTCCTTAACAAGTCACATAAGGTCTCATTTAGGTGAGAAGCCATTTTCTTGTGAAATCTGTGGCAAAGCTTTTTCCAAAAAGTATGTCTTAACAATTCACATAAGGACTCATACAGGTGAGAAACAATTTGCTTGTGATATATGTGGAAAAGCTTTTTCTAATAAGTGTGCCTTAACAAGTCACGTAAGGACTCATACAGGTGAAAAACAATTTGCTTGTAATATATGTGGAAAAGCCTTTTCTCATAAGTGTGCCTTAACAAGTCACATAAGGACTCATACAGGTGAGAAGCCATTTTCTTGTGAAATCTGTGGCAAAGCTTTTTCTGAGAAGAATAAATTAAGAATTCACATAAGGACACATACAGGTGAGAAACCATTTGCTTGTGAAATCTGCGGCATTGCTTTTTCTATGAAGGCTTCCTTAACACGTCACATAAGGACTCATAGGTGAGAAGCCATTTTCTTGTGAAATCTATGGCAAAGCTTTTTCCACAAACTATGTCTTAACAATTCACATAAGCACTCATACAGGTGAGAAACCATTTTCTTGTGAAATCTGTGACAAAGCTTTTTCTGGGTAGTTTACCTTAAAAATGCACATTAAGACTCACACAGGTTAGTAGATATTTGCTTGTTAAATCTGTGGCTAATATTTTTCTCCAAAGAGTGAGTTAACACAACACGTTTTCTCACTTAGGCCTTGAATGAAAGTACTTATATTTGTAACAAAGGTCCATATATTTTGAATGATAGGAATTATATTTTGAATAAAGGTCCATATAATTGAAAAAAAAAGAGTTAGGCTTTCATTGAAAGTACTTGTTTTAAATACAGATTGATATATTTTGAATAGAAGCACATGGGCTAGAAAAGACTTGTATTTTGACTAAAAATATTTAGGCGTTTGATGAAAATACTTGTTTTAGATAAAAGTCCATATATTTTGAATAGAAGCACATGGCCTATGAATGAATAATGGTCTATATTTTCTAAACAAAAATACTTATGTTTCGAATAAAAGTACTTAGAAGTTTGAATAACCCCCATAAGTGAATTATTACAAAATTAGAAAATTGCTTCCTTTTCCTGGCTTTTTTTCACTCGGATGGCTTTCAAATATCAGTTGTTTTTTAATTGGTAAATCATAAAATATATAAATACAGAAAATCATTGCTCACTTAGAATATTGATAAGTACTAAAATTAGCATCACATCAACATTTCCTGACCCACATTGAATAAATTTTAATTGCTTTTTACTTATAATTATATAAATTTGTAGCAATGCATACACAACTTTTGAAAAATATCCTACACCCTATTTAAAATGTTAAAAATATTGTTTTTACTAGAAAGGAAAAAGAGCACATTTTTCTCAAAAAAGAGAAAAACCCAGATTTTCATTAATTACAATGTCGATTTTGCCTATTTGAATGTCAATGTTTACATTTTATCGGCAAAACAAACAATCCGATGCTGATGACTAATTTAAAAATCTGGATTTCAAAAATTGATAATAAAATATTTTCTCCCAAACGATCAAAATCAGTGAAAATATTTAGTTTAATGATTATTAATCTAAACTGTGCCAAACGAAAACCACTTTCTGCTTAAAAATTTTTTAACAATAGATAACATGCAAAGGAAATACAAGCAAGACCTATATTTTCTATAAAGATATAATCATTTAATTATGAACAAAAGAATGTAATTGAGAAATGAAACAGATGTTATAGAACATCAATAGTGCAAAATGATGGATAGTAAACACAAGAAAGAACATATCTAATTAAAGCATGCTGATAAAGAAGAGAGATTAAAATGTGTACAGAGAGAAAATTGCTTTAAAGCATGTTTTACGTCAGTGGAAAACAGACGGACCTCAACTCATGCAAGACAATGCAAAATGGAATATAAATAAAAAGTATATTCTTTAACCAGGAAATCGTCTCCGTCTCGATCCTTTGTTACGTTTCAGGCCAATTCTTTTCAGAGACCAGCCTCCGTCTTCCTGAAGTCTGGACACATTGTGTGCCCTGACACCGTCCACAACAAGGAGTGACGAAACCAACCAACTGTCGTTGAACGTTTGTTACCAAAAACCTCCAAGAAACTGTCGTGGAGATAACAAATTCCTGGTGGTGCTGTGATAATGTAACCCGAGTCAAAAATAACAGTAGAATACATGCAAAGGAAATACAAGCAAGACCTATATTTTCTATAAAGATATAATTTAATTATGACCAAAACAAGGTAATTGAGAAATGAAACACATGTTACATAACATCAATAATGCAAAATGATTGATAGTAAACACAATAATGAACATATGTAGTTAACGCATGCTGATAAAGAAGAGAGATTAAAATGTGTATATAGTGAAAATTGCTTTGCTGATGCTTTACTTTTAAATTTCAAAAACTGGAAAATAAATTAAAATTTTCACTTCTAGTCAACCTTTGAGTTATATTTGATAACTTACATTTTAGGGCTATGTTTTTATGAATTTTAATTTATTTTTTATTTAAAAAAAGAAATTTATTACAACTTCAATCGTAAACTTTATTCCTCCCACAACTTTGAAAATAAAGATAAAGAGCCTGAAATAATTATAGTTTCAATAAAGTGACTAATGATTTTTTATCATTCTACAGCCTTCTTCAGGTGTAATGTGTAATATCCGCAAGAAAAGAGAATCTCTTTTATCGGTCTTTTTCGCTGGTGGCAAAAAATGGTATCAAACAGAAAATTCAAATGTTAACTGCAATGCTTTTAAATAAATATTTCTATTTTAGCCACATGTGACGTACAGTTTTTTTTTTCTTTTTCTCTTTGATGCCACTTTTTTGCCTTGTACCATCCTAGAAAGGGGCCGAAAAACTTTCCAAATAGAAAATATTTTAGTTTCATTTCTTATTTTTCGAATCAAAACAAATTTAAAAACAAATAGTTTGCAGTTTCGATTAAAATTTCTACTGCTTTAATTTCTCTGGGGACTTATCTTTATTGAATTGTAAATATTTTTGCATCCAAAAGATATCTTAATGACATTTCATAAAATCAAAAGAGTTGATTGACTTAGAAAAATTAATGGAAATATATTTTTTTTAACAAAATACCCATTTCATTAAACAATTTCATTCAAAAACGAATAAATACTGAAAATTCTATTGAAATTGGCTCATTTGTTAATTATTGGTGAAAATTTAAAATTGTGTGTATTTTGCTTAAATTTTCCTAAAGCAAATTCACATGGTTCACTAAGTGTAAACAATTTAGAAACACAATTTTCTCCAGGTTTATATTGTTTACTTTAATAATTTTGATATGAGAATTTCCTACGCTCCTTATTCTTATTAATAACACAAAGATTATTACAATAAAATTGATAGGTGACAAGTTTCGGTCGTTTTTATCGACACATGTCGCTTTGTTGTCAAAAGTGCGTGATAGTATCAAGAAAAAATAGGTTAGTATTTTTTTAAGAAATATAATTAGGTATTTCTGCGCAGAATACGAAAAATTGACACCTTGATATAAATAAACGTCAAAATCATATAAAACTTAATTTTTTCGTTGAAAAATGTTAGTGTAATTAGTAAGTTGAAAGATTGGCGAAATATTTGAGATAAACATTATTTGTGTGCAAAACGGGAGATATAATTGAATCAATATAGTGTAAATTTCTGCGGAATGTAAACAAAAAAATATTCCATACTAATTAGTAGTAAATTTTCTCCGACTTTCGTAATAGCTTTTTATGCACTAATTGATGTCAAGAGGTTGTTAATCTAGGCGGCAAGAAGAAGGTGTTGGCAGATATTTGACCCCCCCCCCCAGCGTGAAAAATGAGGTTTTTTATGTAGTTTCTGAATGGAAAATGGTAATTATTCGGTTAAGGATTGTTCAGTAATGATGAAACTAAGTATACCTAATTTTAAAAAAAAACATCTGAAGAATTCTTGATTTTTAAATTGCAGACTTCGAATTTTTTTTTCAATTTCCAAAAAGGTCAACAAAATGGCGGAAATGATAGTTTAAAACTTTAAATTGACTCTTAAAAGTACAATTCTACGTTGAAATTTTTATTTCTTTTTTCCGGACACATATTTGGACTTTATTCTTTCTAACAAAAACAAGAAAAACACTTACAAACAATAGTTTTTAAATTTTAATTTACGTTTTAAAATGGTGCGCAGAAATACCTAAATATAATTGATTTGAAATATTATTTACTGAGCTTAGCTTATTCTGGCACAAAGTCGAAATGGTGGCGCATTGAGGATCTGTCTTATAATAAAAGTGAATTAGTCTTCGAGTCGAGCTTGCTAAATCATCGCACAGTGAAAGACGACCACTGAGAGTTATTTCTTTTAACGAGGAACTAATCTTCTTAAACCACTAATTATCTGCCCTTGGATATTTTTCATATCACACTTAGCGGACGTGAAACGTATTATTTTCAATTCTTTATTTTGACTTTTGAAAGTGAAAAGACAAGTTGTTTTCTAAGGTCGCCGTATCGTTTTAATTGAATCGAAATCACATTAAAAAAAAACTCAACAACAACACCAAAAAGAAGGACAGTCAATTTGATAGTGTTTTAAAAAGACAAAGAAAAACAGAAAAACTTTGAATGAATCACTTATCATCAGCTATAGCGATTTGGATTCCTGTCGTCACCATGTATTTTTAATCCTTTTTATATTTGTAAGTACTTGTATTTGTTTCTAATGTCAATTGTTAAAATGTAAATATTTTTTAAATGGACATCAGAAAATGAACAATGTGTAAAAAAGTTTATTTAATTGGCAGTATCTTATGAACGGGATCCCTTCAGAAAATTGACGTCGGTGATAGCCGATAATTTCCCGTCACGAAAAATTTATTTTTCTAGAAATCTAATTTAGTAATTTAATTTGATTTTTTTCTTTCCTCATCTTATTTTCTTATTTTTCCTTATTTTCAAAAATCGGCAAACGTTTAATTTCCTATCGCGAAAATTAGCTGATTTGATAGGGACACTTTTCATGCGACATTTTAAGAAAATATTTGAATCATGAACAATATGAAATGTATATATTTAATTATTTATTTATAAGATTATATTTTATTTATTTAATTACTTATTTCCAAGATACCCAGTAAATATTACAGGCATTCGACTGTAATACACAGTCAAAACGTTGTGAACCCAAATAACATGAAGATCCATCGCCTGAAAAGCAACATAGAAAGAATGTTTTGAACTCAGGAAATTTTGCTTCAGTCATACGTTTCGGAATTTTTATGTATATATGTATATGTATATTTTCCAAAATAAAACGTCATTATATTTTCTAAATAAATTTAGGTATAAACAAAAATGGACAAAAGTTTTCACCAGAAAATCGACACCTGATTTTAAAAACCTAATCAAAATTTTGTAAATTCCGTTCTCGACTTTCTTAATGTTTTTCTAGAAATAAAATAGCCCACATTTTTGTATGAACAAAAAAAATGTATATTTTCATTAATTATAACGTACATTTTGACTGTTATAAATTCGATGTTTTCTATATTCATTAAAAAAAAATCAATAACGACGCCATTATCGATGACTGTAAGAAAGGTTTTTTTAAATTTAAAAATCCATAGTTATAAAGTTGTTTTCAAATCCAGATAATTTTAGAGGAAGTATTTAGTTTTAGCACCGGTCAACTGAACTGCCCTAAAAATGACATGAATTTTTGTCACTATCGAATTTCAATGTCAAATCAAAAGGTGGTAAAACCATGACCATCACGGATTTTGTTCAAATTTGGCACAATTGTAGATCTTTATGAAATAAATCGATTGGCACTTGTCTCACGTTTCTGGCTCTATGCGTTCCGGAGATACTGGCCTCTGAACATTGCAAAAGATGTGAATCTTTGAAGGTAATGATAAAGTTTGAAAATCAATATCTCAGTTGTTTTTACACCTAGAAATCTCATTTATATACCATTTTAAAGTACTCAAGTAGATCTAAAACTTTTATTTCTGCATTTTACCTCAGAGGTCAAATAAAAAGTTTACCTTGAACTTTGACCTTTTATAGGTCATTTGACGTGTTGACCAATTTTTTTCTAAATTTGATGAATAATTGGTCTGGCCTTTGGCATGATATGTACAAAATTTCATGGTGGAGAACAAATGGGAACTTGTGCTACAAGGATTTTAATGAACTAAAATTTACAAAAAATGTCAATTTGTGCATGTTAAATGAATTTTCAAATGGAGTATCTCATTTTATAGGGAAATTTAGGAGGCTTGGTTACCATGATTTTGCCAATTGGTCTCATCAATAAAGAATTTTATTACATGTCGACTTAATTTTTAAAATATGATGGAAAGTGAGGGCTGAGTTTTACATTATAATTGCATTGTAAATAGATCCCCCTTGTAAAACCTGAGAAAAAGATTTTTTGTAAAATGAAAAAATGTACTTTGAGATATATTAAAGATACATGTCCTGTCTTAATTGGTAAGAATCCGTCAAAAATTAAGCCTATATTTTAAGGAAAAGTATAATTACAAATGTCTTGAAATGTAAAGAAATCTTTCCAATGTGTTTTTCCTTCTAATTGCAGGTAACAAATGACGAGAGGAGAATATTCAGATTGAAAGTTATGATTTGGGAGTCTACAGTGGAATCATTCTCTAGACAGCAAATGGTTTTTCATTCAAGAACCAACTTATTATAAAACTGATGAAAGTCACAAACTCCCACACTTGTGACTCTATTTCATTATGAAATCACTAAGAAAGCATACTTGAAACATAAATCGAGAACTTGTACTAGAGATATACATTTTCCTTCATGTTCTTCAGAAAGCATTACTTAAAAATTAATGTCATAAAATACACTGGCAAGTCTCCATTTCCTTGTGAAATCCGAGGCAAAGCTGTTCCGAAGATGTCTGTCTTAACAATTCATATGAGGACTCATACAGGTGAAAAGCCATTTGTTTGTGAAACCTGTGGCAAAGCTTTTTCTGATAAGTCTGGATTAAGGATTCATATAAGAACTCATACAGGTGAGAAGCCATTTGCTTGTGAAAACTGTGGCAAAGCCTTTTCCCAAAAGTCTGCCTTGACAAGACACATAAAGACTCATACAGGTGAGAAGCCATTTGCTTGTGAAACCTGTGGCAAAGCTTATTCTTCCGAGTCTCAATTAAGGATTCACATAAATACTCATACAGGTGAGAAGTCATTTGGTTGTAAAATCTGTGGCAAAGCTTGTCTCCAAAAGTCTACCTTGACATATCACATGAGGACTCATACAGGTGAGAAACCATTTGCTTGTGAAATATGTGGCAAAACGTTTTCTGTGAAGGCTTCCTTAACAAATCACATAAGGATTCATACAGGTGAGAAACCATTTTCTTGTGAAATCTGCAGCATAGCTTTTAATGTGAAGACTTCTTTAACAAGTCATGTAAAGACTCATACAGGTGAAAAAAAATTTGCTTGTGATATATGTGGAAAAGCTTTTTCTCATAGGTATGCCTTAACAAGTCACATAAGGACTCATACAGGTGAGAAGCCATTTGGTTGTGAAATCTGTGGCAAAGCTTTTTCTATGAAGAATAAATTAAGGATTCACACAAGGACTCATACTGGTGAGAAACCATTTGTTTGTGAAATCTGCGGCATGGCTTTTTCTGTGAAGGCTTACTTAACAAGTCACATCAGGACTCATACAGGTGAAAAACAATTTGCTTGTGATATATGTGGAAAAGCTTTTTCTCATAAGTGTGCCTTAACAAGTCACATAAGGACTCATACAGGGGAGAAGCCATTTTCTTGTGAAATCTGTGGCAAAGCTTTTTCTATGAAGGCTTCCTTAACAAGTCACATAAGGAGTCATACAGGTGAGAAACCATTTCCTTGTGAAATCTGCGGCATAGCTTTTTCTTTGAAGACTTCCTTAACAATTCACATAAGGAGTCATTTAGGTGAGAAGCCATTTTCTTGTGAAATCTGTGGCAAAGCTTTTTCCAAAAAGTATGTCTTAACAATTCATATAAGGACTCATACAGGTGAAAAACAATTTGTTTGTGATATATGTGGAAAAGCCTTTTCTAATAAGTGTGCCTTAACAAGTCATGTAAGGACTCATACAGGTGAAAAACAATTTGCTTGTGATATATGTGGAAAAGCTTTTTCTCTGAAGTGTGCCTTAACAAATCACATCAGGACTCATACTGGTGAGAAGCCATTTTCTTGTGAAATCTGTGGCAAAGCTTTTTCTGAGAAGAATAAAGTAACGATTCACATAAGAACACATACAGGTGAGAAACCATTTGCTTGTGAAATCTGTGGCATAGCATTTTCTATGAAGGCTTCCTTAACACGTCACATGAGGACTCATAGGTGAGAAGCCATTTTCTTGTGAAATCTATGGCAAAGCCTTTTCCACAAATTATGTCTTAACAATTCACATAAGCACTCATACAGGTGAGAAACCATTGCTTGTGAAATCTGTGACAAAGCTTTTTCTGGGAAGTCTACCTTAAAAATGCACATAAAGACTCACACAGGTTAGTAGATATTTGCTTGTTAAATCTGTGGCTAATATTTTTCTCTGAAGAGTGAGTTAACACAAATTGTTTTGTCTTCTTGATTTTTTCCCACTTTGGCCATGAATGAAAGTACTTATGTTTTGAATAAAGGTCCATATATTTTGACTAAAAATATTTAGGCTTTTGATGAAAGTACTTGTTTTAAATAAAGGTCCATATATTTTGAATAGAAGCATATAGGCATTAAATGAATAAGATCCATATATTTCAAATAAATGTACTTATGTTTTGAATAAAAGTACTTATACCAATTACAAAATTTCTTCCTTTTCCAGCTTTTTTTTCACTTGGATGGCTTTCAAATATCAGTTGTTTTTTTAATTGGTAAATCATAAAATATATAAATACAGAAAATCATTGCTCACTTAGAATACTGAGAAGTACTAAAGTTAGCATCACATCAGCACATCCCTGGCCCACATTGAATAAATTTTAATTGCATCTTACTTATAATTATATAAATTTGTAGAAAGGCATACACAACTTTTGAAAAATATCCCAAACCCTATTTAAAAACGTATTTAAAATGTTAAAAATACTGTTTTCAAATTTTTCTTGTTTTTGATAGAAAGGAAAAAGAGCACATTTTTCTCAAAAAAGAGAGAAAAACCCAGATTTTCATTGATTACAATGTCGATTTTGGCTGTTTGAAAGTCAATGTTTATATTTTATCAGCAAAATAAACAATCCGATGCCATGTTGATGACTAATTTAATTTGTTTTAATAAAATCTTCATTTAAAAAATTGATTAGAAATAACATATTTTCCTCCAAATGATGAAATCAGTGAAAATATTTAGTTTAATGAATATTTAACTATATTGTGCCAAACAAAAATCACTTTCTGTGTAAAAAATTGAATGTTTTTTGCAATTCACCTTTCTACTTCCACACGAAAACTCAATGAATTTATAGTGATATGATGATTATTATTTGTTAAGAATGAGTTTTATTCCTAACAGTTTTGTTTGGCCTTGGAAGATGAATTCTCCAAGAAATATTTCTTCATAAACATTGAGTAGTTTGGGTCACCATTGAAATGAAGTGTATATATTTTTTGTAGTGTTTGAAGGTTATATAACCTTCATCAATAGAATACATGCAAAGGAAATACAAGCAAGACCTATATTTTCTATAAAGATATAATCATTTAATTATGAACAAAAGAACATAATTGAGAAATGAAACAGATGTCACAGAAAGTAAACACAATAATGAACATATGTAATTAAAGCATTCTGATACTAAAATTAGCATCACATCAACACATCCCTGGCCCACATTAAAATGTGTACAAATTGTTATGGCCAGAAAGAGACTTTTTCATGTGATTATCCCCACCTCAATTCATTTGATTATTTATTTCACTTATAAAATCACATTTACACATTGTAAAGTCCCTGAAGAAACAAATTCTGTTTGTCTTTGTTTAAAAAAGTAGGGGGGGCTACTGATGCTTTACTTTAGAATTTAAAAAACTGGAAAATAAATTAAAATTTGCACTTTTAGTCAACTTTTGAGTTTTATTTGATAACTTATATTTTAGGGCCATGTTCCATAAAAAGAAAAGAAATGTTTACATTAAGATTTTCTGTATAGATATTTTTTGAATATTCAGATTTTTAAATATTCTTCTTTTATTCTTTCACTATCCTTACATGACTGAGATTTTATTATTAAAATGTAATAATGCTAAATAATTAGATTATTGATATGATGAAAAAATATTGATCGCCTAAATGTAGGCATCAAAACAAATACATCCTAAAATATGCTA
>VCCN01006885.1:3557711-3577932 GCA_006491835.1 Architeuthis dux | reverse complement strand
TCGAGCTTGCTAAATCATCGCACAGTGGAAGACGACCACTGAAAGGTATTGTTTTTAACGAGGAACTAATTTTCTTAACCCACTAAGTTATCTGCCCTTGGATATTTTTCAATTCTCGCTTAGCGGACGAGAAACATAAATTCTGACTTAGTTTCTTCTTTTGTTTTTCAATTCTTTATTTTGACTTTGGGAAGTGAAAAGACAAGTTGTTTTCTAAGGTCGCCGTATCATTTTAATTGAATCAAAATGACATTTAAAAAACTCAACAACAACACCAAAAAAAAGGTCAGTCGATCTGATAGTGTTTTAAAAAGACAAAGAAAAGCAGAAACAACTTTGAATGAATCACTTATCATCAGCTATAGCGATTTGGATTCCTGTCGTCATCATGTATTTGTAATCCTTTTTATATTTGTAAGTACTTGTATTTGTTTCTAATGTCAATTGTTAAAATGTAAATATTTTTTAAATGGACATCAGAAAATGAACAATGTGTAAATAAAGTTTATTCAATTGGCAGTATCGTACGAAAGTTGACGTCGGTGATAGCCGATAAATTTCCCGTCACGAAAAATGTCTTATTCTAGAAATCTAATTTAGTAATTTAATTTGATTTTTCTTTTGTTTCTTGCTTTTTAACTTATTTTGAAAAATCGGCAAACGTTGAATTTCATACCGCGAAAATGTGCCGATTTGATCGGGACACTTTACATGAGACACCGTTTTCATGGCGTGAGGAGATGAGAAGATATTCAGGAAGATTTATATTTTCCAAATTTATTTTGACAATAAAACGTCATTATACTTTTTAAATAAATAATTATAATATTGTAAATAAATAAATAATTAGCACTTATTATCTTTTTATTAATTGTAAAGTTTCACACATTTGCTCATTCGGTGTTAAAAACGGTGCACAACTTTTTATTTGTGCGCCGTTTTTAACATCAAGTGAACGAGTGTGTGGAAATTGTTATTGCTTTGAATGAATTAAATTGTTTATATCTGTCGAAAGAATTAATAATGAATATTGGTCTATTGTTACCTTTCCTGTTTCAAAACGGCAGTTGCTGATGTGGAATAAAGTCATAGAAGCAGACAACAAGATTTCTCACAACTGCTTCTTTGACTTTAAATTCGCCATTTTTTTAAATAGGAAAGGTCACAATTGCCAAATTTGTATACCTGATGACACCCGGTGTAACAGAAAAAGGTGACCTTTTGGAAAAAGACAAATTTGGTCCAATAAAAGTAATAAGCGCCAAATAATTAAATAATGAAAATTGTTGTTCCTTCCAAGAAATGTGAAGCATCTGAATATTGTATAACTGAAATAAATTTAACAAATACAAATCATAACTCCAGAAGGAAGCTCAGCAACAACACCAAACTCTGATCGGATCATCTTCAGATACATAAGAATACATGGTAAAAATATGAAAATGTTGGTTAACTGCCCACAATAATTGATATGGTTACTGCACACACATGACCTGATATGTTATAAATAACAGGAAAATAAACTATGAGTGCTTGAGTGAGAATGGGCATCGTCTTTTTATGTTTTGGATTTTATCCTTGATTGAGTAAGGCTTGAAATGGGCCATATGCTCTATGCCAGGATGTGTACTATCAAACATAAATGAAACCGATTTTTGATCCGGTGAAAGTTTTTACCTACAAATTAAATGTTATGATATACTGCCACAGGAGGTAATTTCCGGGTTAACACCTGGGCAGAAGTGGAAGTGACCCCGGTGACCTCAGAAAGATGCATATGTGTGGGTGTCTGAAAACAGGAAATAACACACTAGCGTGGGCATTCGAAATCCCATAAAAGTCAGAGCTCAGAGAGACATAGAGACTCAGAACAGAGAGCAGAGACTGGGAATTGTCTCGGGTACTCTTCATTCTCCAGCCGACAAAATGTAATCTTATGAAATAAAAATATGTTCTCATATTTTTATAAACATGTCTCGAGTCTTCCTTTCTCTCCAAGTTCAAGACTTTCTTCTGGCAGTATACAACATAACGATTCGATTTGTGCAAAACTTGAAGGATTGCATAGGCCTCCTTTTGGGTTGATGAATGTTTACATTTACTGCTTGTCAATGTGTTGGTAAGAAAAGCAACTGGCTAACTGTAGTGGCAATAGCATGATCTAACACATCAGTCTCAACAATGAATGTGGAATTGTCTTCAATCACCAAGACTAAAGCTTTGACAATATCTTGTTTAAGGCTCTTGAAAGCTTTCACAGTAAAAGCTCAAAGAGGGAATTTTTAAGACCCAACTGGTGGATGGATCTTTTGAGACAATAGATGTATCCACCTTGAATAGTCAGAACATGCCAATAACTCTGCAGAAGGAAGCCATATCTATCTGTACTGGTAGGTCCAAGAGTGGCTGTAAGCGTTCAGGTTTGATATTATCATTGGCAATAGTGTAGCCCAATGAGGTTTGACAGATGATTGGCTAAATGTGCATTTATTAGTGTTGAATTTTAGTTTGAGGCACTTAGCAACTTCCATGAACTGATGTAAGCTTTTGTCATTCATTCACTTACAAACTATAATATTGTCACCACAGTATAAACAAATGTAAAAAGTTTAGGAAATCATAAAAACATATATGTTTCTAATATAACAACTACCACAGACTTTGGACAAAAACCTATTGCTGTTGAATGTTAAGTTAGGTATAATAGAAGAGAATATTAAGAGACATTTATATAACAAACGCATATACCTCACTTAACGAGGACAATCCATTCCACAAAATGTCTTGTTAGATGAAAATTTATTAAGTCAATAACTAACCCTGTGGGATTTCAGTAATTCGTTCAAAAAACAAAAACAAAGCAACATTTGTATTCTTACTACTGCGTCTCTGCCCTAATCATGAACAAACGTATTTTGCTTCTTTTCACTCTGTATACTTGGCTACATGAGCTGCGGATAAGAATTTAACTTTTTTTAACAATACAACAGGAAAGAAAAGAAAATAACTGTAAAAAGTGGGAAAGGAAGAGACATGGAATGAATATTAGATGTTTAAACCATTGGAAATATTTTTTAGCTCATTCACAAATAAAGACTTGAGAAATAGAGTCCCCCTTTATCTGTTTCTCCTTTATCCAAATCTGCAATAACTCTCCATCCCTGCAATAACTTTTCTACCTTTCACCACTCTCGAAGTAGCATCTGTTTCATTGATTGTTCTTAGAATGTCTTTCTTATTTAAAATAGTGGAAATGGTACCTCACTTAACAAAGACAATCGTTCCATAAAATGTCTCGTTAGATGAAAACTTATTAAGTGAATAACTAAAACTGTGGGATTTCAGTAATTCATTCAAAAAAACAAAAGGAAAGCAACATTTGTATTCTTACTACTGCATCTCAGAACAAATCATGAACGTTGACTTAAAAAAGAAAGAGGGAACAAAACAACATATTTTGTTTTCTTTTTTCCCCTCTGTATACTTGCCTACATGAGCCCTGGATAAGAATTCAAAGAAAAATAAAAGACAAAGATATTGTATGAAACACATCAATAAAATTTTAATTTTTTTAACAATACTAGAAAATAAAGAGGAAGAGACATGGAATGAATATTAGATGTTTTATTTAAACACAAATTAGGAATCTTAACTACTCTGTTTTCTGCTGTTTAAACCATTGGAAATGTTTTTAAACTCTTCATAAATCATCTTATCTCTTTCACAAATAATGTTTTGAGAAATAGAATCCCCCTTTATCTGTTTCTCCTTTATCCAAATCTGCAATAACCTCTCCATCCCTGCAATAACTTCTCTACCTTTCACCATTCTCGAAGTAGCATCTGTTACATTGATTGTTCTTAGAACATCTTTCTTATTCAAAATAGTGGAAATGTCAGAGATGTCAGATTCACTTTTACACACAAACTCCCCTTTAGTTTGGATTGTAATTGTCTTCCCATATCAGAACGTCACCTTGCCTCCCCCGCATCACTCCTCATCAGCCGATGTACTCCACCATTTTGTGAAAAGATCAAAGGACGAAGTTCTGGTGTTTTGGTTGAAGCATCTCTGAGAACAGGGGTCGAGATGACGAAAATCAAAAAGAAATAGGATCTGTAAGCAGTAACCACAACACAACTAAGTGTTTATATTGTAGTCAAACCGAAGGCAATTTACTAGGGTCACTAGATCAGTCGGTTAATGGTCGACCCATGAGACAAAAGGGAAGCGTTTGTAGCTCTGAAGAAGATGCAGAGTGTAGTCCTTGCAGGGATACAGGAGTTTAAGCCTGTAATCAAGAAGTAAGGACTGAACTTCCAACTGACTTTTCTGTTTCTTAGTTAAGTTGCAATCTCAGTCCTCACTCTCAGGTCCCACGCCAGTTCCTCTGTCCCAATGAATCAGTCACCACGGCTAATCAAGGGTTCATCTATTTGTCTTTCGAGTCTCTAATCTGCTATTCTGGTGAAAACCCAGCTCCTTTTATGAGAATTAGTCATTTCTTGGAGTCGGCTTGAGGCAGTGCAGGGCAGGTATTAATTATCCAGTAAGTCCAATCAATCAATTTCCCCACATGCGAAGGTCTCCCCAACATCCTCCCCACAACCGCCCCCTTACTTCCTGAGCACTAACTAATTCCATTGGTCTGATTCCTCACTCTGTCCCCAGCAGCATGGGACCACATATCCCCACGTTACTCCAGTGACCAAACGAACATAGCAATGCAACAAACCGTTTGACAATGTCAACAAGAAGTGACTGGTGAGATAGACAGTAAATCCAGAATCCAAGTTACACGGTGTGTTATCTTGGCATGCTTCAAAAAATTTTATCATTTTTGGGGTGGGTGTATAAAGTTGAATTTATCAGAAAAATCTAAATGGGAAAGAGATCAAAATAAACAGACCCACTTGACATATTTCCGGTCAGCTATTTAAAATAAACAGGGTTTCTTAGGTGGATTCATGACTTAATTTGAAATCCTTCCCCAGGTAGTTTTTCATGCACTTGTAAAATCCAGGGTATAATTTACTTACTTCTAAAACCCTGCTACCGATAGTATCACACCTACACTTCATTTTGCAAAATATTAATGCACAATAACACAATAGTTCAATAGATAACGAACTTAGCAATGCAGCAAACCATGTGACTGGTAAGACAGTAAATCCAGCGTGTTTCTAGTTTGTTCAGTGTGAAATCACAACGAGTTGCATCAGCATGTTATTTTGGCATGTTCCACAAATTTTCATCACTTTTTTTCAAGGATGTATAAAACAGAATTCATCAAAAAAATATGGGGAAGAAAATCAAATTTGTGAACGAGAGGAGGAGGAGGGGTAGAGATTACTAGAAAACTAAGAGAAGTAGAAATGTATTGCCTAAGGGAAGCGGGGGTGAAGAATCAAAGTTGGGTCAAACATATAAATCCCTGCCTTTTTTATAAACGCCTAGATGACCCTCTTAAGTTGGTAACAGTGTTTTGCCATTACGTCTCTAAGAGATTTAATATTGCCAATTCAACTCTCACTAAATGAAATTTTGTAGTTTTCTTGCAAACTGAAAATATTTTGTTAAGAGATTGGGGAAGGGGGCATTGGGACCTCTTGCTAAGTTAAATTTTGTTATAAGAGCCCATCTCTATGAGAGGTACAACTGTATATTCATAATATAACAACTACCACAGACTTTTGACAAAAAGTGACGTGTCAATAAAAACATCTGGAACTTGTAATTTATTTGTGTTAATAATAATAAGAAAGATATTAGAAAATTATCAGCTAAAAATTATTTATGTAGACAATATAAACCCGGAGATAATCGTGGGTGAAACCTTAAATTTGTTTACACTCACGAACCGGTTAGTCAAACAGCATTTTAGACATTAAATGTTTTTTCCAATTTACTTTATGGTTTTTCATTAATTAACTTTATATTTTTTTACTGTATTCATTTATTTATTTGTACATTTACAATTCGGGAATCGTAAATTGATTGTTTATCAAAAGGTTTATGGTACAAGATTTATGGTTTATGGAGACCGAATGGGTTTAGAGGGTGGTCAGCGAAAATTATTTGCAGAATTAGTGCATTCGTGCCCCCCTGGTGTCTCTAACCCCTGTGAATGGCAAGGGTTGACTATATTTATGTCTGAGTGTTGGTTCAAGATATTGTTCCCGGTTATTATGTCTGCACCTAAGTCGTCTAGTACAATTAGTCACACGTTTTGATACTTATGGGTCTGTAGCACAATATTTGCTATGCAATGGCCAAGAACCGAAGAATGTAGGCTAATGGTTGCCATTGAAATAATTCTGTTAGATGGTAAGAGTCTCCACTTGTACTTCTTTAACAATGAGTGACTCAAATGATTCGGTTAGCTACCAGTGTCAAGTAGAGAGTTCACTACTCCACCATTTACTTTAGCTAATAAGATGGTTCTTGATAATTTCTGAGGTGATGCAGCTGATATAGCAGCAAGGGTAGTAGCAGCTTCTGATGTAGATCTATTTTTAGATCTACAAACTTTGGCATAATGTCCAATTTTATTGCATGAGTTGCATCTAGCCTCTTTGGCTAGACATCTACTTCTAGGGTAGCTTGCAAGACAAAAGAAGCACTTAGGCCTCCGAGCAGCTGTAGTTATTTGGTCAGAGTCTGTTTCTTCTTCAGCTAGGAGTGGAATCGCTGTGGAAACTGCTGTGTTAATTGGATAACTGGTCTAAAATCAGTTGGTAAAACAAAAAGATGATGATTACAAATAAAACAATAACAAAACATGGAGTGAATCTATTTTCATATTGTCCATTAAATTAGCATTGTGATGTCAATTTTCATTTGTTAAAGAAAAATATAATGTATTTGTTCATGTAGAATGCAATAAATTTTCTATGAGAATTAAAAACCTAGTGGGGGGGGGAGGTTGTATTCTACAAGAGTATAATATTTTGACAATTTTGTTTACTTGTATCCATGAACAACTAACCACTACATACAGTATTCCCACTCAAAAATGTCCAACATTAAGTCTACCTTTCATTTGTTGTTGCCTATATTTTAAGGAGAAGTAAAATTACAAATGTCTTGAAGTGTAAAGAAATCTTTCCAATGTGTTTTTCCTTCTAATTGCAGGTATCAAATGATAAAAGGAGAATATTCAGATTGAAAGTTATGATTTGCAAGTCAAGTGGAATCATTCTCTAGACAGAAAAAGATTTTTCATTCAAGAACCAGCTTATTAGAAAACTGATGAAAGCCAGCCATGCTACCCTGTGAATAGGCAAACAGAAGATAGCTCACAAACTCAAACACTTGAGACTTTATTTCATTCTGAAGACTGTGATAAACATTCACTAAGAAAGCATACTTGAAACTTCAATCAAGAATTCATACTAGAGATATACATTTTCCTTGTGAAGTATGTGGAAAAATGTTCTTCAGAAAACATTACTTAAAAATGAATGTCATAAAATACACTGTCAAGTTTCCATTGTCTTGTGAAGACTGCATTTCCTTGTGAAATCTGAGGCAAAGCCTAAGATGTCCATCTTAACAATTCACATGAGGACTCAGACAGGTGAGAAGACATTTGGTTGTGTAATCTGTGGCAAAACTTTTTCTAAGAAGTATAGTTTAAGGATTCACATAAGGACTCATACAGGTGAGAAACCATTTGCTTGTAAAATCTGTGGCAAAGCTTTTTCTGTGAAGTATAGATTAAGGATTCACGTAAGGACTCATACAGGTGAGAAGCCATTTGCTTGTGAAATATGTGGCAAAGCTTTTTATGAGAAGTCTACCTTAGAAAATCATGTTAGAATACACACTGGTGAGACATTTTCTTGTGATATATGTGGTAGAGCTTTCACCGAAAAAGGTGATGTAAAAGTACACATGAGAACTCATACTGGTGAGACTCCATTTCATTGTGAAGTGTGTGGCAAAAGTTTTTCTGTAAAGTGTAGGTGGACGACTCATATGCGAATACATACTGGAGAGAAACCATATCCTTGTGATGTTTGTGGCAAAAACTTTACAAGGTCAGACCACTTGAAAAAACATCTTAAAAATCATGCAGGGGATACAGTTGAGAAACCCTTTGATTGTAAAATCTGTGGCAAAGCTTTTAATCAGAAATTCAACTTAGAAAATCATGTCAGAATACACACTGGTGAGACACCATTTCCTTGTGAAGTTTGTGGTAAAGGTTTCAAACAGAAAATTGATGTAAAAGTACACATGACAACTCATACAGGTGAACGACCATTTGCTTGTGAAATATGTGGCATAGCTTTTTCTAAGAAGAATGCTTTAACAAGCCACATAAGGACTCATACAGGTGAGAAGCCATTTTCTTGTGATATATGTGACAAAGCTTTTTCTCATAAGTGTGCCTTAACAAGTCACATAAGGACTCATACAGGTGAGAAACCATTTGCTTGTGAAATCTGTGGTAAAGCTTTTTCTTATAAGTCTGCCTTAACATATCATATAAAGACTCATACAGGTGAGAAACCATTTGCTTGTCAAATCTGTGGCAAAGGTTTTGTTCTAGAGTCTACCTTAAGTATTCACAAAAAGATCCATACAGGTGAGAAACCATTTGCTTGTGAAATCTGTGGCATAGCTTTTACTAAGAAGTACGACTTGAAAATTCACATAAGGACTCATACAGGTGAGAAACCATTTGCTTGTGAAATCTGTGGCAAAGCTTTTCCTAAGAAATATGACTTGAAAATTCACATGAAAACTCATACAGGTTAGTAGATATTTGCTTGTTAAATCTGTGGCTAATATCTTTCTCTGAGGAGTGAGTTAACAAAACACCTTAGAATGCATACTTGAGAGACTCCATTTTCTTTTGAAACATGTGGTAAGGTACTTTCTCAGACAATTAGCCTCGAATAATATGTGAAACTTAACACAGGCGATAAGCCATTTTTAATGTGATGTGTGTGGCAAAGCTTTTCCACAGAAAAATGATTTGCAGTGTTGTACTCATACTGGAGAGAAACCCTTTGTGATAAAATATTTTGTTCCAAAAATGAATTATAGCGTCACATGAGAATTCCCACTCATACTGGAAAGACTCCATTTTCTTGTGAAATATTTGGCAAAGACTTTACTCAAAAGGACTGCTTTACAATGAATATGAAAATACGCACATGTGAGGTGTGTGGCAAAGTGTTCCATGTATGTAAAGATGATTTGTGGTATCATATTGAGACGCTTTGACTTTGAAGGGTGTGGCAGAACATTTTGTTAGAAAAGTGTCATATGAGAGTTCACACCGGAGAAACTACCTCCTCTTGTAAACTACGCAATTGAAATTTTCCAGACAAAATTGAACTGCTGGTACACATGAGAACGCATACTGGAGAGACTCCCATTTTCCTGTGAAATTTGTTCTAGAGGACTGCTCAAACTTCATGAAAACAAACACTAGAGACGCTCCAGTTTCTTGGAAAATATGAGCTACGGAAATTTTTAAAGTGTCGTCTCACCTGACAGAATACATTGGTGAAACAACATAAACTCATAAAAAAAAAGACTTCATATAGCTCATCGCAAATAAATTTCCTTTTATTTAAGACTATTACAAAATATTCACATTAAAGTTTTCTGTGTAGATATCTTTTTGAATATTTGGATTTTTGAAAATTCTTCTGAGATTTTATTATTAAAATGTAACAATTCTAAATAATAAAATATACTGATATGATGAAAAAATATTGATTGAAGTTATTATTTATATGTACAGTTTTTTGGTTTTGTTCATTGAATGCTATTTGTAAGTATGGTGGCCCAGTTAAATTCACTCAGTCCCCCTGACACTTTTTTGTTTAACTAATTAAAAGAGTTAGTCTAAGCACAGCTCTTGGTACAGCCCTTATAAAGTCCTTCAAGGGGTTATTACTGTTATGCTTTCTTCAACTGAAGGTTTTTTTAAAACTTCAATTAAACATTTATGCAAAATATTTCATTTTATTACTTCTGACCAAAAGTCAAAAATAAAGTATTGAAGATTAGTGTTTCTTTCCATTGTGACAAGAGTTCCAGAATGAAGTTTGTGAAAGAAAATTTACCTTTTTTGTGATTACCAATAAACAAAAACACGGTTTTACTCTTTTTGATGGTATAAGAATTCATATGACTGAGCTGTCACATTGCTGGTAACTCGACCGAGGTTGAGATCCTAGTGGTGCGATAGAAACTGCTGGGATTTGACCTGCTGGTCAGTATTGATGGCATCAAGGTGCTGGGTGGCATCTGCATCATGAAGGCAGGAGCAGTGCAATTCCTGAACCAGGATGCACCTGTCTGTGCGGCGATACAAATAAATGAGCCTGACTTCAGCGCGGAGTCTGAACAAGACTATAAATGGCCACCCACACTGCAAAGATGCAATTGTGTAGAGTCTGAACAAGACTATAAACTGCCGCCTAAGAAAAGAAAGAGCCAAATCTGGTGTCTTAAGAAAAGAAAGAGCTAAGTCATCGAGATTTCTGAACTTATGGCTGGTTGAAAATGCAGCCATTCGTTATGGAGGAAGAGATGGGAGAATTGGTTTGAATGACTTCAGTCATTGCATTTGTCGGTTGTTCTCCATCAACAAAACCTACATAAAACTTGGTCTTGGCACAGTCAGTATTTCACTGAATGCATATATCAGTGAAATCAATAAAGAGGCCACTCCTGGGCTGCAGCTGCTGTGTGATTTTGAGATCAGGGTGGGGGTGGCGACGAAGTGGAAATGAACTCGCCTAAGGAAAAGCAGAGTGAAACGGGTCGCCGACATATATAGACGAAGTAGAGATTTGGTGACCTGTATGTTGAGCGCTAGCAACCCAGATGTGGTGAGTTTCTGGTGATAAAAGGACAGATGGCTTGGGCTCGAGCAGTTCTCTCTTGAAATGGGTTTGGGATTTATACTGTGAATGACGTCATAGCCGCTCAGAGTTCATGTTAGCTTACCAGTGATAAGCGAGAAAGTGCCCCTTGAAGGAATCATTCCAGTGCTGCAACATTGACGTGCTGTTGGACTATTTGCATCGAAACTGTGTCTGTGTTTTCCCCCTCCCCATTTCTACTACAATATTTTTATAATTTTTTTATTTATTATATATACAATACAAAAGTTGCAGTAATCATCTCCAGTCGGAATAGAAGTAGGTGTAGGAATTTGACCCTGCAGCAGCCAGGCTTGTTATATTTATTTTGCTCCATTCAAATAAATTGGTTTTAAACAGAATTGAAACATTATCTGTAAACTGTAGAGCTGCAACAATTAATTGATTAGTTAACTATTAAATTAATAGCTAACATATTCCTCTATGTCAATAAACTGAATATTTTGGGGTTGATTGATTGATTGATTGTTTTGTTTAATGGCACATCAACCCTTGGTGGGTCATTTAGTGCCAAGTTCAGCAGGGGGAGGCAGAGGGGGGATCCCATGTCCCATGACTAGAGACTTGAGGGGGGAGAATCCCAAATCCCTGTCACTGAGACAAATGCCATGAGGACCGGGATAAAGGGGGAGGGGTGGAGATCCCAAAAGCTTCCCAGGATGAATCCTGAGCATGCTATGGTGATCGCCTCCCGAACAGCTGGCCAAGATATCCTGTGCAACTTCTCCCAGAACGATACCCGAGCATGCCACAAGGACCCCTGAAGAGCCATGGTTCTCTGAACTTCGAGGCTATGGCGGTTTTGAAGAACAGATAGTACACTTTGATCTTAGCCAAAAGGCCCTTTTGGGGTTGTGGACAAAACAAGACATTTGAAGACTTCATCTCAGGCTTCAGAAAACAGTGAGACAATTTATCATTTTCTGGCAATTTATAGAATGTAAAACACATTTTATAAACAACTAGTTGATTAATTGAGAAAATAATCAACAGATTAATCGATAATGAAAAGAAGTGTTACTTGCAGCCCTGGTAAACTGTAAAAAACACAGAATTAAGAACAAATAAATTGGAGAGCTAAAATTCTGTGTCTCATTCTCAGTTCTCGGTCTTTAAACCAGGGTTGCCAGATGGTTGGAGACATTTTTGGCCCAAAACACGCCGAAATTGTTTATAAAACATTGCAATACTGCACAACACCCCAAAAATAAGAATTTATTAAAAATACTTCTACAGAAAATTAGCTTACCTCAATCACAATCCTATGTTTCAAAGTCCTAAAGCAAGGGTCCCCAAAACCTTTCAGATCCCTTCATACAGTCCTTGAAATCTCATCAACCCCCAGGCATGTACAAAAAATACTACAAATAATAATAATAAGTAAACGTGCAGTTTAAACATGGTTGTGTTTCATTTTACTAAAATTAAAAACAAAATGAAAAATAAATATGGCCAAACCAAAAAGTTAATGGCTTTTCAAAAGGGCAACATTTGTTTAGTTTGGCCATAAAATGGCCAAATGGCCAAATTGGCAACCCTGCTTTAAACTGATGTCTCTGTGCCCTGCAACCACCACTGCTTTTATAGGGGTTGTTTCTGTTTGAATTTTAGTAAAAAAAAATTATTTTATTTCTTTTTTTTATTAGACAAATTATTGTAAACCATTTTTATTAATTTTTGACAACTATTTACCTTCATCTTAACTTTTAGTTGTTTTTTTTTCATTACAATTCAGCTTGGTTTTAGTAAAAAAGGTATTATTTTATTATTCGTCTATTGTAAACCATTTTACACATTGTGATTTAAAAAAACAACTAAAAGTTAAGATGAGGGTATAGCAGGCAAAAATTAATAAAAATGGTTTACAATACTTCACCTAAGGAAATAAATAAGAAAATAATCATTTTTTATTAAAACCAAAACAGACACTGCTGTGATGAGTTCAAATATATATTGTTTCTAAGATGGACACATATATACAGAGGGAGAGGGAAGTGAAAAAATTTACATTTACATACATATACAGTTTGCACGTATGTGACTGTATCCCTTTTCACTCTTTATCTCCCTCTCCCTCGGTTCAGTTTCTAAAAAGACAATTTATTTTTAAATTAAAAAATTTTTTTTTTTCAAAATCCCTTTCAGCCTGCGGAAGATATCTGTTCATCCCAAACACATTGTCTACCGTCCCCAGGATGACGTTAATTTTGAGTCCTGCTAAAACTACTCAACTCTTGACCTAGCTGTCAGTCAGGACTATTTTCAACAAGCATGCAACCTCACTTTGATCTTTGAACCTTGTCAACCAAAAAAGTATCCCTACTGTTAAAAATGGTATTTATTGTGTTTTAAGCAAAAAGTAGAGAGTTTTTTGGCAGTTCAGTTGAGTAAAGATGATGATTAACTTTTTTCATCAGCGATATACTGTTTTCTAATTTAAAATTTATATAATCAAATATGGTGTACATTTGTTGTTGTGCAAAGACAAAGTTTAACATCTTAACAGTCAAAAATAGATCATGAGGACTGATTTGTCCAATCACTGCTAAAGATGCTAACATTTTTTACTTTCGTACTTACAGTATTTACCTGAGTACTAAGAGCAGCACGGCAATGTCTGTTTGAATTTTAGTAAAAAACAATTATTTTATTTCATTTCTTTTATTAGACAAATTATTGTAAACCAACTATTTACCTTCATCTTAACTTTTTAGTTGTTTTTTTAATTACAATTCAGCTTGGTTTTAGTAAAAAAGTATTATTTTATTATTCGTCTATTGTAAACCATTTTACACATTGTGATTTTTAAAAAAACAACTAAAAGTTAAGATGAGGGTAATAGCAGGCAAAAATTAATAAAAATGGTTTACAATACATCACCGTTTTTTTCTAAAGCAAAAACAGACACTGCTGTGACAAGTTAAATTGTGATTAAAAAAAATGAAAATTAGGATAAAGTGAGGGGAGATGGTGGGAAAATCATAGATTCCTTTGCAATTGAATCAAGTCAGTTTGCTGCACCATTTTGACATTGTCATTTTAGAAGCCTTGATCAATCAGTTCTGCAGGGAGGGGAGAAGGTGGGAAAATCATAGATTCATTTGCAATTGCATCAAATCGGTTTGCTGCATGTCATCATTTTAGAAGCCTTGATCAATGAATATTCGGTTTTTCGTAAAATTTTAAAATCTATGTGGCTTGCTCGTGAGAGCTTTGGGAAATTTCTGAATGCAAATCTTTATATGTCATCTTTTGTTTACACTGCTACAGGTTTTTGGACTATTTGTTTTCAAAATATCTCTGGTTCTATGTGTACACAAATAATTTTTATCCAAGATTTTTTACCAATCTTTCTTCTTACTGATGCCATAAAAATTCTGATGATAAAATTAAATTATAGACGATTTTCACGTTTTTTCTCCTAAGGTGTCTATTTCAGGTAAGTTTTGTCATGGGTCTGCCTATCGAAGACTAATTCACTTTTATTGTAAGACAGATCCTCAATGCGCCACCATTTCGACTTTGTGCCAGAATAATCTAAGCTCAGTAAATAATATTTCAAATCAATTATATTTCTTTGAAAAATACAAACCTATTTTTTCTTAGGTAATATCACGCACTTTTGACAACAAAGCGACATGTGTCGATAAAAATGCCCGATACTTGTCACCTATCAATTTTATTGTAATAATCTTTGTGTTATTAATAAGAATAAAGAGAGTAGAAAATTCTCATATCAAAATTATTTGACTAAACAATATAAACCCGGAGAGAATTGTGTTTGAAAACTTGTTTACACTTAGCGAACTGGAGAACTGTGAGAATTTGCATTAGGAAAATACACATATTTAAAATTTTCACCAATAATTAACAAATGAGCCAATTTCAATAAAATTTTATTTCATGGTATTTCAATAAGTAGGTATGAACAAAATTTGAAAGCATGTAAGCGACATCTGATGTAAAAAATGTATGGCCAACAATACAGTACGCATATATTTGAATGGAAAAAAAATAAACAAGATTAAAATGCAAGACAGCTGCACCATGCAAAAAGAGGCCTGCAGCTCCCATAATTTAAAATAGCAGCCAATTTACAGATAATAAAATATATGAAAAATACAGCCGGTAAATATTTTTTCATCATTTCACTATATTTAATTATTCATCCTTGTTATAATATTTTCATACAAGTTTCAGTCAAACCACGATATAGAATGAATAAAAAATATACATTTCACAAATTTAAAATCTATCGGAATAAATAGATAAAAATCTTTGAAAATGTTTTTCACAGATCAAAGGCCTGAATTTATGATTAATCGAGTAAAACTAAAAATATGCCGAAAAAAAAATTATTTTACTTAATTTTTCTGTTTTTTTAATCCCAAAGTAAGAATTCTGTTCCAGCAGTTCCGGAATATTTAAAAAAGGTAAACATAATTAGTATCTCCAGGGATATATCTGGAAAATGTGTAAAAATCAATGAAAGCATGATTATATGAAATAAATAAATCATCAAATTAATAAAAGGAGGGGTAGGAATCATGAAAAAATTCATTCTTTTCTGAAATTTGGAATGGAAAATTATATTTTAATAAATAAATATTATTATTATTTACTAAGAAGAAGGAAGGGGAAGATAAACAGAAGCGATGTAAGTAGGAAGTAAGAGTGTAAGATCAGTACGAAAAAAGAAGGGAAGGAAAAGAAGGTGGGAAGGAAAAGAAGGTAGGAAGGGAGAAGAAATGGGAAGGAAAAATGTGGAAAGGGGAATAAAAAAATGAAATTATTAACAGACATGCCCTGTTGCCATATTAACTAAGAAGCAGGAAGTGGGTTAGGGAACAATTAATGAACATAAAACATAAAAGTGGAAAAGGATAGGCCAGCTGTCAGTGTCACTACAAGACAAGACAAGCTTAAGTTTCATCTGTCGGAAGTTTTTGACCAAATTCAAAATAAACCCTCTTACAACTATCTTACCCATTTTGCATTGTCTTGCATGAGGTGAGGTCCGTCTGTTTTCCACAGATGTAAAACATGCTTTAAAGCAATTTTCTCTATGTACCCATTTTAATCTCTCTTCTTTATCAGAATGCTTTAATTACATATGTTACCATTTTGCATTATTGATGTTCCATAACATGCATGTTCCTTTCATTTCTCAAAATGTTCTTTTGTTCATAATTAAATGATATATAGAAAATATAGGTCTTGCTTGTATTTCCTTACAATTCCTGTTAATTTTGACTCAGTACAAAAAATACATACACTTCATTTCAATGGTGACCAGAACTACTCAATTTCTATGAAATTTCAGGGAGAATTCATTTTCCAAGGCCAAACAAAACTGTAAATTCATTGAGTTTTTGTGTGGAAGTAGAAAGGTGAATTGCAAAAAACAGATTTATGCATCATGAAAAGATTCAAAATATAGTTTTACCTCCACTGATGGCTCATTTTTTTATGCAGAAAGTGGTTTTTGTTTGGCACAGTTTAATTAAATAATGAAAATCTGGGTTTTTCTCTCATTTTTGCGAAAGATTTGTGCTTTTTCCTTTCTAACAAAAACAAGACAAACTTAAAAACAATATTTTTAAAATTTTAAATATGTTTTTAAATAGGGTTTGGGATATTTTTCAAAAGTTGTTTATGCATTGCTAAAGATTTATATAATCACAAGTAAGATGCAATTAAAATTTATTCAATGTGGGTCAGGGATAGGCTATAAGAATGTTGATGTGAAGCTCATTTTAGTACCTCTCTATATTCTAAGTGAGCAATGATTTTCTATATTTCTATATTTTATGATTTACCAATTAAAAAACAACTGATATTCGAAAGGCATCCAAGTGAAAAAAAAGCCAGGAAAAGGCTAAAAAGCCAAAAGATATTATGAAGCTAACATGGTTGAAAAAAGCCAAATTCATGAAATTTTCTGTTTTAAAGAGCCAATCTGGCAACTCTAGCCGGAAACTTGCCAGCCATAGTTCGGAAGCAAATAAAAAAAAAATTGCTCCTGGTTGTGTGTTTTGCTCTCTTATCTGTAATTGGTATTTGAGGCCACATATGGGGTTATTTAAACTTATAAGTACTTTTATTCAAAACATAAGTACATTTATTTGAAATATATGGATCTTACTCAAAATACAAGTATTTTTGTTTAGAAAATATAGACAATTACTTATTCAATGCCTATGTGCTTCTATTCAAAATATATGGACCTTTATTTAAAACAAATACATTCATCGAAAGCCTAAATATTTTTATTCAATTATATGGACCTTTATTCAAAATATAAATCCTTTCATTCAAAATATATGGACCTTTATTCAAAACATATGTACTTCCATTCAAAGTCTAAGTGATAAAACATCAAGAAGACAAAACAATTTGGTGTTGTGTTAACTCACTCTTCAGAAAAAATATTAGCCACAGATTTAACACAAAATATCTACTAACCTGTGTGAGTCTTTATGTGCATTTTTAAGGTAGACTTCCCAGAAAAAGCTTTGTCACAGATTTCACAAGCAAATGGTTTCTCACCTGTATGAGTCCTTATGTGAATTGTTAAGGCAGACTTTTTGGAAAAAGCTTTGCCACAGATTTCACAAGAAAATGGCTTCTCACCTGTATGAGTCCTTATGTGACTTGTTAAGGAACCCTTCACAGAAAAAGCTATGCCACAGATATCACAAGCAAATGGTTTCTCACCTGTATGAGTCCTTATGTGAATCCTTAATTTATTCTTCTCAGAAAAAGCTTTGTCACAGATTTCACAAGAAAATGGTTTCTCACCTGTATGAGTCCTTATGTGACTTGTTAAGGCACTCTTATGAGAAAAAGCTTTTTCACATATATCACAAGCAAATTGTTTTTCACCTGTATGAGTCTTTATGTGTTTTGTTAAGGAAGACTTCACAGAAAAAGCTATGCCGCAGATTTCACAAACAAATGGTCTTTCACCAGTATGAGTTTTTAGGTGATATGGTAGGGCAGACTTTTGGGAAAAACCTTTCCCACAAATTTCACAAGCGAATGGTTTCTCACCTGTATGAGTCTTTATGTGACTTGTCAAGGCAGACTTTTGGGAAAAAGCTTTGCCACAAGTTTCACAAGCAAATGGCTTCTCACCTGTATGAGTTCTTATGTGAATCCTTAATCCAGACTTCTCAGAAAAAGCTTCGCCACATATATCACAAGTGAATTGTTTTTCACCTGTATGAGTCTTTATGTGACTTCTTAAGGCCGACTTTTGGGAAAAAGCTTTGCCACAGATTTCACAAGCGAATTGTTTTTCACCTGTATGAATCTTTATGTGTTTTGTTAAGTTAGACTTCTCAGAAAAAGCTTTGCCACAGATCACACAACCAAATGGCTTCTCACCTGTATGAGTATTTATGTGTTTTGTTAAGCTATACTTCAAAGAAAAAGCTATGCCGCAGATTTCACAAGCAAATGGTTTCTCACCTGTATGAGTCCTTATGTGATCTGATAAGGCAGATTTTTTGGAAAAAGCATTGCCACATATTTCACAAGCAAATGGTTTCTCACCTGTATGAGTCTTTATGTGACTTGTCAAGGTAGACTTTTGGAGAAAAGCTTTGCCACAGGTTTCACAAGCAAATTGTTTTTCACCTGTATGAGTCTTTATGTGTTTTGTTAAATTGGACTTCTCAGAAAAAGCTTTGCCACAGATTTCACAACCAAATGGCTTTTCACCTGTATGAGTATTTATGTGAATCCTTAATTGAGACTTGTAAGAAAAAGCTTTGCCACAGGTTTCACAAACAAATGGCTTCTCACCCGTATGAGTCCTTATGTGAATCCTTAATCCAGAGTTCTCAGAAAAAGCTTCACCACATATATCACAAATAAATTGTTTTTTACCTGTATGAGTCTTTATGTGTTTTGTTAAGTTAGACTTCACAGAATAAGCTTTTCCACAGATTTCACAAGCAAATGGCTTCTCATCTGTATGAGTCCCCATGTGAATTGTTAAGATGGACATCTTAGGAAAAGCTTTGTCTCAAATTTCAAAAGGAAATGCTGTCTTCACAAGACAATGGAATCTTTTTAAGCAATGCTTTTGAAGAACATTTTCCCACATACTTCACAAGGAAAATGTATATCTCTAGTACGAGTTCTCAATTGAAGTTTCAAGTATGCTTTCTTAGTGACTGTTTATCAGTCTTCAGAATTAAATAGAGTCCCAAGTGTGTGTGTGTTGACTTCTGTTTGCCTATTCTTAGGGTAGCATGGCTGAATTTCATCAGTTTTATAATAAGCTGTTTTTTGAATGATAAACCTTTTGTCTAGAGAATGATTCCACTGTAGACTTGCAAATCATAACTTTCAATTTGAATATTTTCCTTTCATTTGATACCTGCAATTAGAAGGAAAAACAGATTGGAAAGATTTCTTTACACTTCAAGACATTTTTAATTATACTTTTCCTTAAAATATAGGCAACAACAAATGAAAGGTAGACTTAATGTTGGACATTTTTGAGTGGGAATACTGTATGTAGTGATTAGTTGTTCATGGATACAAATAAACAAAATTGTCAAAATATTATACTCTTGTAGAATACAACCTCCCCCCACTAGGTTTTTAATTCTCATAGAATATTTACTGCATTCTACATGAACAAATACATTAAATTTTTCTTTAACAAATGAAAATTGACATCACAATGCTAATTTAATGGACAATATGAAAATAGATTCACTCCATGTTTTATTTGTAATCATCATCTTTTTGTTTTACCAACTTATTTTAGACCCAGTTATCCAATTAACGCAGCAGTTTCCACAGCGATTCCACTCCTAGCTGAAGAAGAAACAGACTCTGACCAAATAACTAGAGCTGCTTGGAGGCCTAAGGGCTTCTTTTGTCTTGCAAGGTACCCTAGAAGTAGATGCCTAGCCAAAGAGGCTAGATGCAACTCATGCAATAAAATTGGATATTGTGCCAAAGTTTGTAGATCTAAAAATAGATCTACATCAGAAGCTGCTACTACCCTTGCTGCTATATCAGCTGCATCACCTCAGAAATGATCAAGAACCGTCTTATTAGCTAAAGTAAATGGTGGAGTAGTCAATGCTCTACTTGACAATGGTAGCTAACCAAGTCATGTGAGTCACTCGTTGGTAAAGAAGTACAAGTGGAGACTCTTACCATCTAACAGAATTATTTCAATGGCAACCATTAGTCTACATTCTTCGATTCTTGGCCATTACATAGCAAATATTGTGCTCCAAACCCATAAGTATCAAAACGTGTGACTAATTGTACTAGACGAC
>VCCN01006885.1:3544412-3557637 GCA_006491835.1 Architeuthis dux | reverse complement strand
GGGGGGGGGGGATCTTTCCTGTTATTTGGGTTCACAAAATCTTGACTGTATTACAGTCGATTGCCTGTAATATTTACTGGGCATCTTGGAAATAAGTAATTAAATAAATAAAATATAATCTATTAAATAAATTCATTTCATATTGTTTATGATTCAAACATTTTCTTAAAATGTCACATGAAAAGAGTCTCCTGATCAAATCAGCTAATTTTCGCGGTAGGAAATTAAACGTTTGCCGATTTTTCAAAACAAATTAAAAATCAAATTAAATTACTAAATTAGATTTCTAGAAAAATAAATGTTTTGTGACGGGAAATTTATCGGCTATCACCGACGTCAATTTTCGGAACGTACGATACCGCCAATTGAATAAACTTTTGGCAATTCTTGCACTAACACATCACCCCCAGCCATTTTGACATTAGAAACAAATACAAGTACTTACAAATATAAAAAAAAAGTTTAAAGATACATCATGACGAGAGGAATCCAAATCGGTAGAGCTGATACGTTTCTCGTCTGATTCTGAGCGTGATTTGAAAAAATATCCAAGAGGAGATAACTTAGTGGTTTAAGAAAATTAGTTCCTCGTTAAAAAAAATAACTCTCAGTGGTCGTCTTCCACTGTGCGATGATTTAGCAAGCTCGACTCGAAGACTAATTCACTTTTATTATAAGATAGATCCTCAATGCGCCACCATTTCGACTTTGTGCCAGAATAAACTAAGCTCGGTAAATAATATTTCAAATCAATTATATATCGTTGTAAAATACAACAAAGCGACATGTGTCGATAAAAACGCCAGAAACTTGTCACCTATGAATTTTATCGCAAATATTATTTGAGTAAACAATATAAACTCGAAGAAAATTGTGTTTGAAAACTTATTTACATTATCGAACCGGTGAACTTACAAAAGCTCGTCAACGTTGAAACCATCACTATGGCTTAGATACGTGGACGACCCATTTTTACACGTGAATTCGATCAGAACTTCCATACAATTCACAATGGAAAAAGAAGACAATAACATTCTCTCCTTTATGGATGTACTAATTGTAATGTTTATATATTGATGTATATTTTCGTCTGTATGTTTTAACATAAATAAACAAGCCGAAAGGGAGCCTCGTTTCCGATACTGGAGAACAACGAGTCAAAAACCCAAGTGCGTTTTAACCAACACAGCTAAACACACAAACAAAACCAACCAACAAAAGATATAATACTAGTGACAGGCACACAACATGGTTTGAGTTCAGCTGTATACGGCCCTCTTACCTCAAATTTAACTCAAACCAGCCCGTCTGTGTACAGAAAGGGCCTGGTTAGCAGTTTAAAAATTCGAGCAGCAACCATTAGTAGTACCCCAAAAACCCCAAAAATAGATACTCAAAAGAAACGGTTACCCGTCCCATACTGTTGCCAGTAACATCAGTGGAAGGGAGACAGCCAAGGGCAACACAAATGTTCCAACGCACCCCACGCTCCTACGATACACATACCCTAACTGAAATGAATAGTAGAAAGAATAAAGAACATCTGGAAAACAGACGGATCTCACCTCATGGAAGACAATGCAAAATGGATGGATAGTTTTCAAAAGTTGTTTGTGCATTGCTAAAAATGTATATAATTATGAATTTGAATATTATATTATAAATAAGATGCAATTAAAGATTTATTCAATGTGGGTCCCAGATAGGCTATACAAATGTTGAAATTAAGTTTCATCTGTCTCAAGTTTTTGACCAAATTCAAAATAAAAATGTCCGGGTGTTTACTATAAAAACAAATGCAAGAGACGCTATCTTACCCATTTTGCATTGTCTTGCATGAGGTGAGGTCCGTCTGTTTTCTACAGACGTAAAACATGCTTTAAAGCAATTTTCTCTGTGAACACATTTTAATCTCTCTTCTTTATCGCATGCTTTAACTACATATGTTCATTATTGTGTTTATGATTTTGCAGTATTGCTGTTCTGTAACAAGCATGTTCCTTTCATTTCTTAATTACATTCTTTTGTTCATAATTAAATGATTATATCTTTATAGAAAATATAGGTCTTGCTTGTATTTCACATGCATGTATTCTCTTATTTTTGACTCAGGTTATATCCAATCAGTACCAAAAATATATACACTTCATTTCATTGGTGACGCAAACTACTCAATTTCTATGAAGAAATATTTCTTGGAGAATTCATCTTCCAAGACCAAACAAAACCGTTAAGAATAAAACTCATTCTTAACAAATTATATTATAGTAATCATCATATCACTATAAATTCATTGAGTTTTCGTGTGGAAGTGGAAAGGTGAATTGCAAAAGTTCACCATGAAAAGATACAAAATATAGATTTACCTCCACGGATGGCTCAGTTTTTACACAGAAAGTGGTTTTTGTTTGGCACAATTTAGTTAAATAATCATTAATCATTAAACTAAATATTTTAACTGATTACTTTTGGGGGAAATACTTTACTTCTAGTCAATTTTTGAATTGCAGATTTCATTAAAAATGTCATCAACATGGCATCGGAGTGTTTGTTTTGGCAATAAAATGTAAAAATTGACTTCCCAACAGACAAAATCAACATTGTAATTATTAAAAATCTGTTTTTCTTTTCTTAGAAACATTTCATCTTTTTCCTTTCCAGCAAAAACAAGAAAAACTTAAAAACAATATTTTTAACATTTTAAATATGTTTTTCGATATTTTTCAAAAGTTGTGTGTGCATTGCTAAACATTTGTATAATTATAATTATAAATTTAAATATTATATTGCAAAGAAGATTTATTCAATGTTGGTCAGGGATAGGCTATAAAAATGTTGAGGTATTTATATATTTTATGATTTACCAATTAAAAAAACAACTGATATTTTAAAGCCATCCAAGTGAAAAAGCCAAACTGAAATTATGAAGCCAACATGATTGAAAAAAACCAAATTCATGGAATTTGACTTTTAAAAAAATCCAATTTGCCAACCTGGTCAGAAGCTTGCTGTGAGTTGGAAGCAAATAAAAAAAAATGATCTGGTTGTGGGTTTCGCTCTCTCATTTGTAATTGGTATTTGAGGCCACTCATGGGCTTTATTATAAACATAAGTACTGTCATTCAAAACATGAGTACATTTATTTGAAATGTATGGATCTTTACTCAAAACATAAGAATTTCTATTTAAAATATAGACCCTTATTCATTCACTGCCTATGTGCTTCTAATCAAAATATATGGACCTTTATTTTTAACAAGTACTTTCATCAAAAGGCTACATATGTTTTATTCAAGATATATGGACCTTCATTCAAAACCTAAGTGATAAAACATCAAGACAAAACAATTTCCAAATTTTGTGATAATATACTCACCCAAATATTTCTCTTTACATTGAAATCAATTTTTATTATTTTATTTTCCCAAAGTACTTATCTCTTGAATAAAGGTATTTACAAATCTGAATAAGAGTGTTTAAGTATAACCACAGTATCAAAGAGTTATTCAAATTTAGAAGTACCTTCATTCAGAATGTATGGACCTTTATTCAAAACATAAGTACTTTTATTCAAAGCCTAAATGTTTTGTTAAAACCTTTATTCAAGATAGGAGTACCATTATTCAAGTTTTTAAAAAAATACTAAATCTACATTATAATAAGCAACAGTTACATTTTAAAAATAAAATTAATATAAAATTTTAAAAAGAGTAAAAAAACTCTAGCAATGGGAGAAAAACTCTAAAAGTTGTTTTTCAGTTCCAATCCCGAATCAATTTAATAAAAACTTTCAGTATTCACTCCTCGATTACTGAATTTATTTTTGAAAAAGTTAATTTGTAAAAAAACTAATGGTAATATTCTTATACATAAACTAAACAATTAACTCCATTCCTATATCATGGAAGAAAATAATTTTTATATCAGATTTTTCTCCAATTCTTCTTTTTAATGATATAGATTTTATGAAAATTGATTAAACTGTTATATCTGATTGAATAGTTTTATATTTTCAGTATTTTGACCTTTCAGGATTTCAACATCAGGATTATGGCATTTGCAATTATGACCCGAACCAACTTTATACAATCTAATGACAATAAAGCCCAAGGCCAACCAATGTAAGTTTAAGCTTTTTTGTTGTTTCAAGTTTAATACAAAAATTTAGTTAACAACAACCACATTATTATATTCATGAAGTGTACAGTTATATTTCATTGTAAAACCAAATGAAGACAATGGTCTAGGTTGGTATTACAAAGTGTGAAAATAAGGATATTTCTATTCTATTACATATGGCTTTGTTGTCCCTTACACTTCTAGGATTTTGTTTTTTTAATTGGCACCTCTATGTATTTTAGGTAGTTTACCAGTATATTATAAAATGAGATATGTATATTTGTGGTTGAGTTGAGTATGAAATCACACAGCAGTACTCAGTTGCTTACTAGAAATCATTGTTTTGGCTCAAGTTATGAAATTAATAATTTCCCCTTAATATATCTTAAATATCCTGTGTAGGTATCAATATTTTATGCATATTCATGAAACAAAAAGTAATGGGGTTTGCAAGTCAACAAAATGTTATTATTTTTGAAAAAGGTTACTCAGCATACTCACAGTTGTTATTTTTCACTTTTTCTGCTAAACTTATAATCAAATCAAGTCAGTTTGCTGCACCAATTTGACATTGTTGTCATTTAAAAAGTCTTGATCATTCAAGCAAATCTGCGGGGCATCAAATCAAGTGAGAAGAACAGCACAAGTATAAGTACATTTATCCAAAATATATATACCTTTACTTGAAACATAAGTACTTTCATTCAAAGATCCTTTATTAAAACCTGTATTCAAAAGAAAAGTACCATTATTCAAGATTCAAATTATTTATTTTCATAGATGTTAAATATTTAAGAACTAGTCTATCAAGATGGGTCTGTAAACTCCAAAATAGGGGGTAATCAGATGAAAAAGCTTTACATTTATTTATGGTAAAAACGATTGTATTCTGCAATATAAGTATATTTCTTACTTAAATCACTTGCCTTTTTCTTTTAAATGAACAATAATTACTTTCTCTGGATTCATTAAGCATAGCCTAGTATAGAAGTGCTGGGGCACCAAGTGAGGATCAAACTCACAATAGACATATTGATCTGCAAGACTACTGTGCTAATCACTAATTCAAAGCAAGGCACCAACATATAGATATGGTCATTAGAAGTCTTTTTGCAGATTTCAATTTTCATGAGTTCTACAAATAATGAAATCAATCTGAAAAAAAGCTAAGTGAAAGATTTATTATTGAGATTGTTCATCTTCAACATCCGCCATCATTACCAAAGCGTGATGCAATTCTCAAGTTCTAGTATTATTTCCAGTTGAGCAAAAGCCAACAGCTGTTAGGGCCTTCCATAGCTGAAAAAAAGATATTCTCAGTGTCTGGTAGGTGTACTGAAAAAATTAGCACGTACATTATTTTGTTTAGTACATATAGTCAGAATTTTTCAGACTGACTACTGGATTCATTGTGGACACAGATCTCTTTGCGAATTTGATTTGGAACACTTATAGAAAAACTCCAAAGGATTATAGGATGAACTAAACACTTGCGAAAATCCTCCAAATCATTGTCATAAAAACAACAAGAATGATGATACTAGTCTGAATACCTGAAGGAATGACCACAATTTAGCAGGTTTTCAATTTTGTAACCAGCTTTAATTAATGTATACCTAAAATTTGATTTAATAGGAAGGTTTTTAGAGTATATTGAGTCTTACAAGAAATAAAGTGTATGTAAAGCAAAATTTATTGTACAAATTTAACAAGAATTTAATGAGCAAAAAACAGTTTTCAAAGATCAATTAAACATATTAATCCAGAATTTGCTGTAATGACTTATTTGAAATTCATAGCTAAGTTAATGTTTTCCTGGGTTTGTTTTCATTTTGCACTATGTTAGAAATAAGTTGTATTGAACACTTGCATTGGAATGTGAATATTATGAATATCAGGAAACAATTCATAAAGGAAAAAACAAAGTAAAGGAGGATGCACAGTGTTTTAACAGACTGTTACTTCAAGCTGTATATTTGATAGTTAATACAATTCTTTGCCTCATCTTTCCTCGTGGGAAAGAAATGAGTGTGTTAACTTCGTTGGATTGTGTGAAACCTGAAAATTCTTGATTTTCGTAAATTTGTGAATTGACATAAAATTATACAAGCTTTTCTGAGTATGTCACATGGCATTTTCTCATTTTGAAAGAGATATATGTCAGATAATCTGGAATACAATATAGTTTATCAAGTGTGTGACTTCACAGGAGTCTTCAAGTCCTTTTTCTGAAAAAAGAAATTTGTTACACAAGACAAGAATATAGAGCCTTTGCTTTGAGTTTATAATGTTGTTTCACCAATATATTCTCTCAGGTGGGTTTTCAGACTAGGCTTTAAAGATTTCCTTAGCTCATATTTTCCAAGAAACTGGAGCGTCACTAGTGTTTTGTTTTCATATGAATTTTCAAGCAGTCCTTTAAAACAAATTTCACAGGAAAATGGAATCTCTCCAGTATGAGTTCTCATGTGTACCAGCAGTTCAGTTTTGTCAGGAAAATCTCACTTACATAGTTTACAAAAGAACTCACATATGACACTTTTCTAACAAAATGTTCTGCCACACCCTTCAAAGGGTCTCTCTGTAGTACAAATAGTACAATGACACCACAAATCATCCTTACATGGAAAAAACTTTGCTACACACCTCATATGTTTGTATTTTTATATTCGTTGTCAAGCAGTCCTTTTGAGGGAAGTCTTTGCCAAGAATTTCACAAGAAAATAGAGTCTTTCCAGTATGAGTTCTCATGTGTACCAGCAGTCTGCTATTTTGAGGAAGGGCTCAATTACATATTTTACAAGAGAAAGATGTTTCTCCAGTGTGAAGTCTCATGTGTCACTATAATTCATTTTTTGAAAGAAATGTTTCATCAAACACTTCACAAAGGGTTTCTCTCCAGTATGAGTATGACACTGCAATTCATCTTTCTGTGGAAAAGCTTTTACACACACCTCACATTAAAAAAGGTGTCTGCCCTGCTAAGTTTCATATATTATTCTAGGCTAATTGTCTGAGAGAGTACCGTACCACATGTTTCATAAGAAAATGGAGTCTGTCAAGTATGAATTCTAAGGTGTTTTGTTAACCCACTCTTCAGAGAAAAATATTAGCCATGGATTTAACAAGCAAATATCTATTAACATGTATGAGTCTTTATGTGCATTTTTAAAGCAGAATTCTTAGGAAAAGTTTTGCCACAGATATCACAAGGGAATGGTTTTTCACCGGTATGATTCCTTTTGTGAATTTTCAAGTCATACTTTTTAGGAAAAGCTTTACCACAGATTTCACAAGCAAATGGTTTCTCCCCTGTATGAGTTTTTTTGTGAATACTTAATGCAGACTTCACAAAAAAACTTTTGCCACAGATTTCACAAGCAAATGGTTTCTCACCTGTATGAGTCCTCATGTGAACTTTCAAGTCATACTTCCTAGGAAAATCTTTACCACAGATTTCACAAGCAAATGGTTTCTCACCTGTATGAGTCTTTTTGTGAATACTTAAGGTAGATTCTAGAAAAAAACATTTGCCACAGATCTCACAAGCAAACGGCTTCTCACCTGTATGAGTCTTTATATGATATGTTAAGGCAGACTTATAGGAAAAAGCTTTCCCACAGATTTCACAAGTGAATGGTTTCTCACCTGTATGAGTCCTTATGTGACTTGTTAAGGCACCTGTCCGAGAAAAAGCTTTGTCACATATATCACAAGAAAATGGCTTCTCACCTGTATGAGTCCTTATGTGACTTGTTAAGGCAGACTTCTGAGAAAAAGCTATCCCACATATTTCACAAGCAAATGGTCTTTCACCTGTATGAGTTATCATGTGTACTTTTACATCAATCTTCTGTTTGAAAGCTTTACCACAAACTTCACAAGGAAATGGAGTCTCGCCAGTGTGTATTCTGACATGATTTTCTAAGTTGAATTTCTGATTAAAAGCTTTGCCACAGAATTTACAAGAAAAGGGTTTCTCAACTGTATCCCCTGCATGAATTTTAAAATGTTTTTTCAAGTGGTCTGACCTTGTAAAACTTTTGCCACAAATATCACAAGGATATGGTTTCTCTCCAGTATGTATTCGCATATGAGTCGTCCATCTACACTTTACAGAAAAACTTTGGCCACACACTTCACAATGAAATGGAGTCTCACCAGTATGAGTTCTCATGTGTACTTTTACATCAATTTTCTGTTTGAAAGCTCTACCACACACTTCACAAGGAAATGGAGTCTCACCAGTGTGTATTCTAACATGATTTTCTAAGGTAGACTTCCCAGAAAAAGCTTTGCCACAAATTTCACAACCAAATTGTTTTTCACCTGTATGAGTTTTTATGTGAATCCTTAATCTAGACTTCACAGTAAAAGCTTTGCCACAGGTTTCACAAGCAAATGGCTTCTCACCTGTATGAGTCCTTATGTGAATTCTTAATCTATACTTCTCAGAAAAAGCTTTGCCACAGATTTCACAAGTGAATTGTTTTTCACCTGTATGAGTCTTTATGTGTTTTGTTAAGTTAGACTTCACAGAAAAATCTTTTCCACAGATTTCACAACCAAATGGCTTCTCATCTGTATGAGTCCTCCTGTGAATTGTTAAAACAGACATCTTAGGAAAAGCTTTGTCTCAGATTTCACAAGGAAATGCAGTCTTCACAAGAAAATTCTTGCGGGTGTATTGCGGGTGTATTTTTTGGCATGAGTTTTTAAGTAATGCTTTCTGAAGAATATTTTTCCACAATTTCACAAGGAAACTGTATTCTCTAGTATGAATTCATGAATCAAGTTTCAAGTATGCTTTCTTAGTGACTTTTTATCACAGTCTTCAGAATGAAATAGAGTCCCAAGTGTGTGTGTTAACTTCTGTTTGCCTATTCTCAGGGTAGCATGGCTGACTTTCATCAGTTTTATAATAAGCTGGTTCTTGAATGAAAAACCTTTTGCTGCCTAGAGAATGTTTCCACTGTAGACTCCCAAATCATAACTTTCAATCTGAATATTCTCCTTTTGTCATTTGATACCTGCAATTAGAAGGAAAAACACATTGGAAAGGTTTCTTTACACTTTTCCTTAAAATATAGGCAACAAGGAATTTTGAACATTTTACAGTGCTTAGTACATGGATACAAGTAAACAAAATTGTCAAAATATTATACTCTTGTAGAATACAACCTCCCCCCCCACTAGGCTTTTAATTCTCATAGAAAATTTATTGCATTCTACATGAACAAATACATTATATTTTTCTTTAACAAATGAAAATTGACATCACAATGCTAATTTAATGGACAATATGAAAATAGATTCACTCCATGTTTTATTTGTAATCATCATCTTTTTGTTTTACCAACTTATTTTAGACCCAGTTATCCAATTTCCACAGCGATTCCACTCCTAGCTGAAGAAAAATCAGACTCTGACCAAATAACTACAGCTGCTTGGAGGCCTAAGGGCTTCTTTTGTCTTGCAAGGTACATACACCAGATATCAACTATTTGTCCTGTAATCTGTTTCTTAATCCTTGAAATGTCTATTTTAAGATTCTGCCAGGTAATAGGGTGTAATAATATCCAATGGGGATCATTTTAACCCTGTATTGCACTTATCCCGAATCTGAACTCCGAAAAGATAGAAAATCGTTTAACTTTTGAAGTAAATAACATCCAAGACCACATTTTTTTCATACAGTTCAACCCAAGGAATTCAGTAAAATGGGTAGTATTAAGATTCAAACATATCTTGATTTTTCAGAACAAAAACCGCAAAAAAAACGAGAAAATGTTGTGAAATCCTATATGTTTTTATATATACACTAAATATCAACTGCTTGTCCTGTAATCTTCCCTGTTGGAACACTATTCAAGTCGAAAGCCTTATTAGGTCTTTTCTATCCTAAATTACTCATCATCATTTTTAACCCTGTTCATATTATCGTAAAACAAATATTTTACATAACTCCCAATTCACACCGTATTTAGAACAAAGAGAAATGTTATCAGAAAATTACAACTTGCAACTTCCTATGGTAGCGTATTAGGAACAGCAATTTGTGGCGCAGTTGAAAAACTTAATTTCAATCTGAAATTCAAATGCATCAATGCCTCATGCGTAGAGCTTCATCAACTGGCGGATGACATCATTGATGATTAAAATTATGGATACAGAATGGTGAAGATGATAATTGGGAGAGAAATTGATGAAAATCTACTGAGTTTGAACCAGGCCTAGTCAGCCACTCAAATTGACTCACAACTGCAAACCAGTTTATGCATTTGTATATAAGTAAACACAAGTTTACTATAAAAAAGGATTATGAAACATATTGTTTTACTCTACTACCACTGTGGTTTGATATCAAATGCAAACCATCAATTTTGAATGGTTCCTGCCACATTTTCAAAGAGATGAAAATTGTTTAAGATGTTCTGCGAAAGGAAATTTGTGACATTATGAAGAGACATGTCAACCACGGAGCAGGGCAGGCTCACTCTGAAAATCATCTCATTTCCCTTCTCTCCAGTGGAGATTAGGCAGAAAGATGATTTGCTTTAGACAAAATTTGTGGCAATTCCGACAAAGAAGATAAAAGTATTTGGGCTTTTTGCGTTCCCCGTTCCCCAGTTGAATTGGACTTCGAGAAACCTGACGAAAATTATTGATTGGAAATCTTCATTTGAGTCATTCCTGACATCAGACTTCACAAAGAATGAAATTGAAGGGTTTAAAGCCATTTAATATGAAATTGATTCCAGGTCACTCTCAGAGTGTTGAACAATTTGTCAAGAAAGTTTCAAATACTTCTGCTCATATATTTGGAGCTGAGAGACTTAACGATTTTGTTTTTGCTCATTGTCATGCCCACAAACTCGTATGAAAACTCATGAATAAGTCAAATTTGCAATGGATGATATGAATTTTAATATCATTGTCAACGCTGTCAGAAGAGAAATTAAATGTTATTATGAGAAAGCTATAATTTCGCTATATAGAATGAAAATCTCATTTGTATATTGCCATGTTTTCATGAGGACTATTGACTTTTCTTTTCTTTATTCTATTTCATACATTAAAAAGATATTCAATTGACCGCTTTGTAATTTGTTATTAACCATTGTAAATAAAATTGCTCTCTTGTTTTTTTTTTCCTTTCTGGTTGCGTTGTACTAGTTCAGAATAGGTGTAATATATGGTTGAAATAAACCCCATCAGACATTATTTAAGCATGTTACCTGGCAGAATCTTAAAATAGACACTTCAAGGATTAAGAAAAAACAAATTACAGGACAAACAGTTAATATCTAGTGTATGTATGAAAACATATCATTGGATTTCTCAACACTTTTTTGTTTTTTGTCCTTAAATAGTCAAGATGTGTTTGAATCTCAATAAAGATTTTTACAAATTCCTGTGGTTAAAATTGTATGGACAAATGTGTTCATTTGTCTCTGTATCTTATTTAAAAAGTTACGTGATTTTTCTATCTTTTCAGTGTCTGAGTTCATGATCGCACAAGGTGGAGCATATGCAAAACAAAAGTGCAAAATTCACCATGGAAAATGACGATCACCATGTTTTTAAATTTGCCTTATTCCACAAGGAAGCTCAGCAACAAAAGCAAATTTCTGTCAGATCATCTTCGGATATATAAGAATACATGGGAAAAATATGAATGTGTTGGTTACCTGTCGCCATGGTCAATGAGGACATGAAAATAGGCAATTTTGATGACATTCAAAAATCAAGCATATTTCAAACAATCATTCTAACACTTATATAACAGTAATAAATATGGTTACTGCATAGACATGACCTGTTATAAATGACAGGAAAACACTATGAGTGCTTTAATTAGCATATTGTTTGAGTGAGAAGCTCTAAAAGTGGGCATCGTCTTTTTGCGTTTTGTATTTTCAGCTATTTTCAGAGCCTTATAGGAGGAAAGGTACATAATATACACCTGATCTGACTCCATTTCCAGATTGTGTAGAAATAGTTTACGCCTTTCCAAACGGAAATCGCGAATTTTACGCCGTTCTATTACGAAAAATGTAATTTAATTTAATCAAAACAAGGAGGAAATGTAGAAGTCAGACCCCTTTAACTACATAAAAAGAATATTGTGAAGAAATAGTATCACAACATTTTAAAAGATTTAATCAAAACAAGGATTGTGTAATTAAATAAATAAAAACAGTGAAACTTTTAATCTTTCGGAAGGATGAAATCTGGGTCCCCGACACCGATAAAAATTCTTCAATACATTATAATGTTACATTTCATATTGTTATAGTTCACACATTTTTTTTTAAATTTGCAAAAAAAGTAAGCGTATACGGTGTCGCATGAAAAGTGTCCCGATCAAATCAGCTAATTTTCGCAGTAGGAAATTCAACGTTTGCCCATTTTTCTAAATTAATTAAAAATCAAGAAACCAAAAAAAAATCAAATTAAATTACTAAATTAAATTTCTAGAAAAAGAAATTTTTCGTGGCGGGAAATTTATCAACTTTCGTACGATACTGCCAATTGAATAAACTTTATTTACACATTGTTCATTTTCTGATATCCATTTAAAAAATATTTACAATTTAACAATTGACATTAGAAATAAATACAAGTACTTACAAATATAAAAAGGATTACAAATACATGGTGACGACAGGAATCCAAATCGCTATAGCTGATATAAAGTGATTCATTCAAAGTTGTTTCTGCCTTTCTTTTGTCTTTTTAAAACAGATCAGTGTTTTTGTTGTAGTTGAGTTTTTTTTAATGTGATTTCGATTCAATTAAAACGATACGGCGACCTTAGAAAACAACTTGTCTTTTCACTTTCCAAAGTCAAAATAAAGAATTGAAAAAGAAAACATGAAACTAAGTCAGAATTCATGTTTCACGTCCGCTGAGCGCGAGTTGAAAAATATCCAAGGGCAGATAACTTAGTGGTTTAAGAAAATTAGTTCCTCGTTAAAAGAAATACGTCTTCCACTGTGCGATGATTTAGCAAGCTCGACTCGAAGACTAATGAGTCCTGGGGCCAGCAGGGGCTACCGTGCCCCCCACACATGATTCTACTTTTAGGGTAGCAAAATGTTCC
>VCCN01006885.1:3525309-3543402 GCA_006491835.1 Architeuthis dux | reverse complement strand
TTTAACTACATAAAAAGAACATTGTGAAGAAATAGTATCACACAATTTAGAAAACATTAATCAAAACAAGCATTGTGTAATGAAATAAATTACTATCGGTGAAGACCCAAAAAGTAATCTTTAGGATGGATCAAATGTGGGTCCCTGAAAGCGTTAAAGAACCAAAAGGGTTAAAGTTACCAGCAATGTGTCACTGAGTTAATTTCATAAAACCTGAATCCTATTAATTGTTATACCATTGAAAAGAGTAAAACCGTGTTTTTGTTTATTGGTAATCAAAGAAAAACTAATCTTCGATATTTTATTTTTGACTTTTGGTCAGAAGTAATAAAATGAAATATTTTGTATAAATGTTTAATTGAAGTTTTTTAAAAACCTTCGGTTGAAGAAAGCATAACAGTAATAAACCCTTGAAGGACTTTATAAGGGCTGTACCAAGAGTTGTGCCTAGACTGACTCTTTCAATTAGTTAAACAAAAACGTTGCAGGGGAACTGAGTGAACTTAACTGGGCCTCCGTGCCTACAATTAGCGTTCAATGAACAAAAACAAAAATATAAATATGTATATAAAATGTTTATATATGTTATGAGATTCACTACAGATTGACAGTCTGTTTCATTGCTACAGGCAACTCATCAGGCGAATGGTTTAAGATCGAAAGAACAAATCATTTTATAAAAATACATATTTTTTGCACACATCACCATGTTCAGCTCCACACACTTTTTTAAATGTATTCATCATTTTTCTCTCATAATATTTATTAGCATCTGGTTTTAACAGGAAGTATTATTTGTGTATATATGTTTCAAAGTAAAATATTATCTATTAAATCAATTGATATCACTAGACATGGCATTTTATTCTCAAAATGTGAGCAGTCAAATGCGTGGGCATGTATGTATCTCTTATTTCTGGTGTATGTAGGTTGAATGTCTACTAGCGACCATTTATTTTTTTTAAAAGGAAAGGAAGAGAGAAAGGAGGGAAGTAAGATTGTATATCAGAGTTTATTCACCCTGAAAAGATTCAAAATATAGTTTTACCTCCACTGATGGCTCAGTTTTTGACACAGTGGTTTTTGTTTGGCACAATTTAGTTAAATAATCATTAAACTAAATATTTTCACTGATTTCATCTTTTTGGGGAAAATATTTTATTTCTAGTCAATTTTTGAAATGCAGATTTCATTAAAAAAAATTAAATTAGTCATCAACATGGCATCGGATTGTTTGTTTTGCCGATAAAATGTAAACATTGACTTTCAAACAGCCAAAATTGACATTGTAATTAATGAAAATCTGGGTTTTCGCTCTTTTTTGAGAAAAATATGCTCTTCTTCCTTTCTAGCTAAAACAAGAACAACTTGAAAACAATATTTTTAACATTTTAAATATGTTTTTAAATAGGGTATGGGGTATTTTTCAAAAGTTGTATATGCATTGCTACAAATTTATATAATTATAAGTAAGATGCAATTAAAATTTATTCAATGTGGGCCAGGAAGGTGTTGATGTGATGCGAATTTTAGTACTTCTCAGTATTCTAAGTGAGAAATGATTTTCTGTATTTATATATTTTATGATTTATCAATTAAAAAAAAAACAACTGATATTTGAAAGCCATTCAAGTGAAAAAAAAGCCAGGAAAAGAAAAATTTTGTAATTTTGTAATTGGTATTTGAGGTGACTTATGGGGTTATTTAAACTTATAAGGACTTTTATTCAAAACATAAGTACATTTACTTGAAATATATGGATATGGAAATATATGGATCTTACATAAGTATTTTTGTTTACAAAATATAGACCATTATTCATTTAATGCCTATGTGCTTCTATTCAAAATATATGGACCTTTATTTAAAACAAGTACTTTAATCAAAAGCCTAAATATTTTTAGTCAAAATACAGGGACCGCTATTTGAAACATAAGTCCTTTCATTCATAGCCAATTTGCTTCTATTCAAAATATATGGACCTGTATTTAAAACAAGTACTTTCATCAAAAGCCTAAATCTTATCATTCAAAATGTATGGACCTTTATTCAAAACATAAGTACTTCCGTTCAAAGTCTAAGTGAGAAAACATCAAGAAGAGAAAATAATTTAACTTACTCTTCAGAGAAAAATATTAGCAACAGATTTAACAAGCAAATATCTACTAAACTGTGTGAGTCTTTAAAGTAGCCTTCCCAGAAAAAGCTTTGTCACAGATTTTACAAGCAAATGCTTTCTCACCTGTATGCATCGATATGTGAATTTTCAAGACATAATTCCTGGGAAAAGCTTTGCCAGAGATTTCACAAGAAAATTGCTTCTCACCTATGAGTCCTCATGTGACGCATTAAGGAAGCCTTCACAGAAAAAGCTATGCCGCATATTTCACAAGCAAATGGTTTCTCACCTGTATGAGTCCTTATGTGAATCCTTAAAAATTCTTCTTCTCGGAAAAAGCTTTGCCACAGATTTCACAAGAAAATGGCTTCTCACCTTGTGTGACTTGTTAAGGAAGTCTTCACAGAAAACGCTAGGCCACATATTTCACAAGCAAATGGTTTCTCACCTGTATGAGTCCTTATGTGAATCCTTAAATTCTTCCCGGAAAAAGCTTTGCCACAGGTTTCACAAGAAAATGGCTTCTCACCTGTATGTCCTTATGTGACTTGCTAAGGTACACTTAAGAGAAAAAGCTTTTCCACACATATCATAAGCAAATTGTTTTTCACCTGCATGTGAATTGTTAAGGAAGCCTTCACAGAAAAAGCTATGCTGCAGATTTCACAAGCAAATGGTTTCTCACCAGTATGAGTCCTTGTATGAATCCTTAATTTATTCTTCACAACAAAAGCTTTGCCAGATATTTCATAAGCGAATGGTTTTTCACCTGTATGAATCCTTATGTGATTTGTCAAGGTAGACTTTTGGAGAAAAGCTTTGCCACATATTTCACAAGCAAATGGCTTCTCACCTGTATGAGTCCTTATGTGAATCCTTAATTCAGACTTCTTAGAAAAAGCTTTGCCACAGGTTTCACAAGCAAATGGTTTCTCACCTGTATGATTTCTTATGTGAATCCTTAACCCAGACTTCTCAGAAAAAGCTTTGCAACAGGTTTCACAAACAAATGGCTTCTTACCTGTATAATTGTTAAGACAAACATCTTAGGAAAAGCTTTGCCTCAGATTTCACAAGAAAATGGAATCTTGCCAGTTTATTTTATGACATTAATTTTTAAATAATGCTTTCTGGGGAATATTTTTCCACATACTTCACAAGGAAAATGTATATCTAGTACGAGTTCTCGATTGAAGTTTAAAGTATATGAAATAGAGTCACATGTGTGTGAGTTTGTGAGCTAACTTCCATTTGCCTATTCTCAAGGTGGCATGGCTGACTTTCATCAGTTTTATAATAAGCTGGTTCTCGAATGAAAAACCTTTTGCTGTCTAGAGAATGATTCCACTGTAGACTCCCAAATCATAACTTTCAATCTGAATATTCTCCTTTTATCATTTGATATCTGCAATTAGAAGGAAAAGCACATGGAAAGATTTTCTTTATACTTCAAGACATTTGTAATTATACTTTTCCTTAAAATATAGGCAACAATGAATTAAAGGTAGACTTAATGTTGGACATTTTTGAGTGGGAATACTGTATGTATTGGTTAGTTGTTCATGGATACAACTTGTATCCATGAACAATCCATGAGCACCTTTTTGTAATGCAAATCCCTCTGCAAAATCATTCAAAAAGAGTTTAATCAAACTTTCAATGTGATCTTTGTAATCTTTTGTACAAGATTCAATGGAAGCTTTAATGCATGGTTTGGACAAACAAGAACCAAATATATCAGTCAATGAAAATGATACTATACATTGCTGTGTTTGTACGAACTCTGAAGCAGGTATATTTGTAAAGTCATGATATAAGTTTCTGAAAATACTAATTAATTTACTGTATGTAGTTTCTTTATCTAGAAGTATCAACATTAATGTTCTGTTATGTGAATACCCAATAGTGATGTTGCACAAATGAGATTGTCTGTTCCACTGTTTCAATTAAGAGATTACAAGTTCCAGACGTTTTTCATTGACACGTCACTTTTTGTCAAAAGTCTGTGGTAGTTATATTATAAATATACAGTTGTACCTCTCTCAGAAAATTTAACTTAGCAAGAGGTCCCAATGCCCCCTCCCCCAATCTCTTAACAAAATATTTTCAGTTTGCAAGAAAATTATGAAATTTCATTTAGCGAGAGGTTCCCAATTGAATTGGCAATATTAAATCTCTTAGAGACGAAATGGCAAAACACTGTTACCAACTTAAGCGGGTCATCTAGACGTTTGTAAAAAAGGCAGGGATGTATATGATTGACCCAAATTTGATTATTCACCCTGCTTCCCTTAGCCAATACATTTCTACTTCTCTTAGTTTTCTAGTAATCTCTACCCCCTCCTCCTCTTTTTCCCATTTAGATTTTCTTCCCATTTATATTTTTTTGATGAATTCAGCTTTGTACACCCCTGAAAAAAAGTGATGAAAATTTGTGGAGCATGCCAAAATAACATGCCGGTGCAACCCGTTGCAGTTTCACACTGCACAAACTAGAAACACGCTGGATTTACTGTCTTACCAGTCACATGGTTTGCTGCATTGCTAAGTTCATTATCTCTTGAACTATTGCATTATTTTGCATTATTATTTTGCAAAAATTATTAAACCATAAGAAATCTTCTGCTGCTGCAGGTGGTCTAACAAAGAAGTGTAGGTGTGATACTATTGGTAGCAGGGTTTTAGAAGTAAGTAAATTATACCCTGGATTTTACAAGTGCATGAAAAACTACCTGGGGAAGGATTTCAAATTAGGTCATGAATCTACCTAAGAAACCCTGTTTATTTTAAAAGTCTGACCGGAAATATGTCAAGTGGTTCTGTTTATTTTGATCACTCAGGAAATTCCAAGGCAAAGAGAAGTTTGGGCTGGACTCTGACATTGATGGATGTAGGTATTTCCCGCAAAGGGATGGGAAATAATAATTTATCGTTATTGATAAATCAATTTTAAGGACCACCTACATAAAAGGAGGCGTGTAGGTGATTGGCGTCCACTGTTTGGGGACAGAGTGAGGAATTGGACCAATGGAATTAGTCAGTGCTCAGGAAGTAAAGGGGGTGGGTGGGGAGGATGAGACCCTCGCATGTGAACAAATTGAATGGGTAATTAATCCTGCCCTGCACTGCGTCAAGCCGACTCCAAGAAATGATTAATTCTCATAAAAGGAGCTGGGTTTTCACCAGAATAGCAGATTAGAGACTCGAAAGACCAACAGACGAACCCTTGATTAGCCAGGGTGACTGATTCATTGGGACAGAGGGGCTGGTGTGGGACCTGAGAGTGAGGACTGAGATTGCAATTTAACTAAGAAACAGAAAAGTCAGTTGGAAGTTCAGTCCTTACTTCTTGATTACAGGCTTAAACTCCTGTATCCCTGCATAGACTACACTCTGCATCTTCTTCAGAGCAACAAACGCTTCCCTTTTGTCTCAAGGGTCGACCATTAACCGACCAATCTAGTGACCCTAGCAAATTGCCTCCGGTTTGACCACAATATAAAATAAATACTTAGTTTTTGTTCTATTGTTGTGCTTCCTGCTTACAGATCCTATTTCTTTTTGATTTCATTTCTTTTTGCTTTTCGTCATCTTGACGCCTGTTACCAGAGATGCTTCAACCAATACAGTAGAACTTCGTCCTTTGATCTTTTCACAACATGGGGGAGTACATTGGCTGGTGAGGAGTGACACAGGGAGGCCAGGCGGCATTCTGATATAGGAAGACAATTACAATCCAAATTAAATGGAAGATTGTGTGTAAAAATGAATCTGGCATCTCTACAACACAACTTAGCATTTCCACTATTTTAAATAAGAAAGACGTTCTAAGAACAATCAATGTAACAGATGATACTTCGAGAATGGTGAAAGGTAGAGAAGTTATTGCAGAGATGGAGAAGATATTGTAGATTTGAATAAAGGAGAAACAGGTAAAGGGGGACTCTATTTCTCAAAACTTTATTTGTGAAAGAGATAAGACGATTTATGAAGAGTTTCCAATGGGTTAAACAGCGGAAAACAGACTAGTTAAGATTCTTAATCTGTGTTTATATAAAACATCTAATATTCATTCCATGTTTCTTCCTCTTTCTTTTCCTGTTATATTGTTAAAAAAATTAAAATTTTATTGATGTGTTTCATACAATATCTTTGTCCTTTATTTTTCTTTGAATTCTTATCCGGGGCTCATGTAGGCAAGTATACAGAGGGGAAAAAAGAAAACAAAATATGTTGTTTTGTTCCCTCTTTCTTTTTTAAGTCAACGTTAATGATTTGTTCTAAGATGCAGTAGTAAGAATACAAATGTTGCTTTCCTTTTGATTTTTTGAATGGATTACTGAAATCCCACAGTTTTAGTTATTCACTTAATAAGTTTTCATCTACTGAGACATTTTATGGAACGGATTGTCTTCGTTAAGTGAGTTACCACTGTATATACATTATATAAATGTGTCTTTATATTCTCTTCTATTATACCTAACCTAACATTCAACAGCAATAAATGTTTGTCAAAAGTCTGTGGTAGTTGTTATATTATAAATATATATGCTTTTATGATTTCCTAAACCTTTTACATTTTGTTTATACTGTACAGCATATTTTCTATGATGCGGTGACAATATTATAGTCTGTGAACGAACGACAAAAACTTACATCATTTCATGGAAGTTGCTAAGTGCCTCAAACTAACATTCAACAGTAATAAATGCACATTTAGCCAATCATCTGTCAAACCTCATTGGGCTACACTATTGGCAATGGTATCAAACCTGAGCGCTTACAGCCACTCTTGGACCTACCAGTACCGATAGATATGGCTTCCCTGTGCAGAGTTATTGGCATGTTCTCATTATTCAAGGTGGGTACATCAATTGTCTCAAAAGATCCATCCACCAGTTGGGTCTTGAACATTCTTGGAGCTTTTACTGTGAAAGTTTTCAAGAGCCTTAAACAAGATATTGTCGATGCTTTAGTCTCGGTGATTGAGGACAATTCCCCATCCATTGTTAAGACTGATGCATCAGATCATGCTATTGCCACTACAATTAGCCAAAAGGATGGGCCAGTTGCTTTTCTTACCAGGACATTGATAAGCAGTAAACATAAACATTCATCAATCCAAAAGGATGTGTATGCAATCCTTCAAGTCATTACTTTGTAGGTAAAAGTTTTCATCTCATCAAAAATCAATTTCATTTATGTTTGATAGCAAACAACTGGGGAAAATTAAGAATGACACGATTGCACGATGCTGACTCGATCTATTATTTTATTCCTACAATATCTTTTATCATCCAATCAGACAAAACCATGCTGCTGACACATTCTTCAGAATTTACTGTTCAGCTACAAATCCAAATAAATCAGCAGAACTCCAGGATTCTTCATGTCATCCTGGCATAGAGCATATGGCCCATTTCGAGCATAGTAAAAACTTACCTTACTCAATCAAGGATAAAATCCAAAACATAAAAAGATGATGCCCATTCTCACTCAAAGTTTATTTTCCTGTTATTTATAACATATCAGGTCATGTGTATGCAGTAACCATATCTATTACTGTTAGAGGAGTGTTAGAATAATTGCTTGAAATGTGCTCGATTTTCGAATGTCCTCATTTGACCATATGGGCAGTTAACCAACACTTTCATATTTTTACCATGTATTCTTATATACGTGAAAATGATCTGACCAGAGTTTGGTGTTGTTGCTGAGCTTCCTTCTGGAGTTATGATTTTTTAAGGTGTGGTATTGTAGAAAGGTTCTTGGCTTGAGAAATGATGCCAGTTTTCGGCCCGGCCCACTTCCAAACAATCTGAGCATTACTTTGTCACTGTATCTGGAAAGAATGTTCTTTTATATTGTAAAGTGCTAATTTGCAGGATTCTTGCGCATTTGTTTCAAGGTCATTCCCTTCTTGGTTGAGCTGGGAACTTTTCAGCCCCCCCCCCGTATCACAAGTGACTCATACATTGAGCAAAAACTATTGTTTTGCTGAAATATTTACAAAATATTGTATTTGTTAAATTTATTTCAGATGCTTCACATTTCTAGGAAGGAACAACAATTTTCGGTGTGAAATCAACACCTGGAAACAAAACAAAAAGCCCCAAGCCAAGAATAATTTTGTCGTGAATTTATCAGAGGAAGAATTTCCCATTTAGAGCCAGTCCACTCACTGACTCTAAAAAAGTTACTTTTTCTCAAAAATGAAAAAAAGTCTCCAAGAAACTAAGACCAAAATCAGTTACAGCATTTCCTTCTGCATACGAAAAATGTTTTTATGACGATTTTGTTAATTTCGATTTAACGAATCTTGACCCAATTTGATTGGAACATTATAATACATTTCTTTAATTATTTATACAAGATTATAATCATTATTTAATTATTTGGCGCTTATTACTTTTATTGGACCCAAATCAGGTATATAATATTTGGCAATTGTGACCTTTCCTGTTTCAAAAAAGCTGCCACTCCAAAAGTCAAAGAAGCAGAAGACAATTTCAACATTTTTTCACTTTTTAAATTCAAAATGACTGAAGGACGTGTTCAGAAATCCTTTAACTAAACGAGGTAGGCCCACTGCACCTACATCTATTATCCCATTGCAAGTAACAAGAGATTTTTTTACATGAACTGGAAATTACATTCAGTGTGTTGAAACCCTAACCCTAACTCCAACTCCAACTCTCACCCTACATGCTAGCTCTACCTACTAACCCTAAAAAATGCTGTCCTGAGGAATCTTGTTGTCTGCTTCTTTGACTTTATTCCCTATCAGCAACAGCCATTTTGAAATGGGAAAGGTAACAATAGCCCAATATTTATTACTAATTAATTTTTTCTACAGATATAAACAATTTAATTCATTCAAAACAATAACAATATAATTTAGTTATACACAGGTTTTTTTCTCATGAAATTTCCACACACTTGTTCACTTGATGATAAAAACGGTTCACAAATAAAAAATTGTGCACCGTTTCTAACATCGAATGAGCAAGTGTGTGAAACTTTACAATTAATAATAAAGGTAATCAGTGCCAATTATTTATTTACAATATTATAATTATTTATTTAGGAAATATAATGACGTTTTATTGTTATTGGGATCACAACATTTTGACTGTGTATTACAGTCGAATGCCTGTAATATTTACTGGCTATCTTGGAAATAAATAAAATATAATCTATTAAATAAATATATTATAATGTTACATTCCATATTGTTATGGTTCACACATTTTCGTGACGGGAAATTTATCGGCTATCACCGACGTCAATTTTCAGAAGGGACCCGTTCGTACGATACTGCCAATTGAATAAACTTTATTTACATTGTTCATTTTTTGATGTCCATTTAAAAAATATTTACATTTTAACAATTGACATTAGAAACAAATACAAAAAGGATTAAGAATACATGGTGACGACAGGAATCCAAATCGCTATAGCTGATAAGTGATTCATTCAAAGTTGTTTCTGCTTTTCTTTGCCTTTTTAAAACACATCAGATCGAATGTCCTTCTTTTTGGTGTTGAGTTTTTTTTAATGTTATTTGGATTCAATTAAAACGATATGGCGACCTTAGAAAACTTCAAAATAAAGAATTGAAAAAAAAGATGAAACTAAGTCAGAATTTATGTTTCACATCTGTTGAGCGTGAATTGAAAAAATATCCAAGGGCAATTAATTTAGTGGTTTAAGAAAATTAGTTCCTCGTTAAAAAAAATACCTTTCAGTGGACGTCTTCCACTATGCGATGATTTAGCAAGCTCGACTCGAAGACTAATTCACTTTTATTGTAAGACAGATCCTCAATGCGCCACCATTTCGACTTTGTGCCAGAATAAGCTAAGCTCAGTAAATAATCTTAAATCAATTATATTTCTTTTTTTACTTGATTCAGAAAATAAGAAATGAAACTAAAATATTTTCTGTTTGGAAAGTTTGTCGGTCTCTTTCTAGGGTGGTACAATGCAAAAAAGTGGGACCATATGAGCGACCAGCACCCCAAATCTTTGTGGTGGTATCAAACAAAAAAACTGTATATCACATGTTGCTAAAATTGCAGTTAACATTTGAATTTTCTGTTTGATATTTCACGCTTTATTTTACGCCTTTCCAAAACAGAAATCGCAAATTTTACACTGCTCAATTACCAAAAAATTAATTTAATTTAATCAAAACAAGGATGAAATGTAGAATTCAGACCCCTTCAACTACATAAAAAGAACATTGTGAAGAAATACTATCACAAAATTTAGAAAACTTTAATCAAAACAAGGATTGTGTAATGAAATAAATTACTATCGGTGAAGATCCAAAAAGTAATCTTTAGGATGGATCAAATGTAGGTCCCCGAATCACCAAAAAAGGGAAATTTTCTTTCACAAACTTCATTCTGGACCTCTTGTCCCAATGTAAAGAAAACTTAATCTTCAATACTTTATTTTTGACTTTTGGTCAGAAGTAATAAAATGAAATATTTTGTATAAATGTTTAATTGAAGTTTAAAAAAATGTTCAGTTGAAGAAATCATAACAGTAATAAACCCTTGAAGGACTTTATAAGGGCTGTACCAAGAGTTGTGCCTAGACTGACTCTTTCAATTAATTAAACAAAAAACGTTGCAAGGGACTGGATGAACTTAACTGGGCCTCTGTACTTACAATTTGTGTTCAATAAACAAAAATATAAATATATTTATATATAAAATATCCCCTAGCAATATTTGTTCATCATATCAGTATAACTAATTATTTAGAATTGTTACATTTTAATAATAAAATCTCAGTCGTGTAGTGAAAGAATAAAACAAGAATTTTCAAAAATCTGAATATTAAAAAAAATATCAATACAGAAGATTTTAATGTAAACATTTTTTTCTTTTCATGGAACATAGCTCTAAAATGTAAGTTCTCAAATAAAACTCAAAAGTTGACCAGAAGTCCAAATTTTACTTTATTTTCGAGTTTTTGAAATTTCAAAGTAAAGTATCAGCAAGGCAATTTTTACTATATACACATTTTAATCTCTCTTTATCATTATGCTTCAATTACATATGTTCATTATTGTGTTTACTATCAATCATTTTGCAGTATTGATGTTCTCTAACATCTGTTTCATTTCTCAATTATGTTCTGTTGTTCATAATTAAATGATTATATCTTTATAGAAAATATAGGAATTTATTATCTCCACAACAGTTTCTTGGATGTTTTTGATGACAAACGTTCAACGACAGTTGGTTGGTTGGTTTCATCACTCCTTGTTGTGGACGGTGTCAGGGCCCACAATGTGTCCAGACTTCAGGAAGACGGAGGCTGGTCTCTGAAAAGAATTGGCCTGAAACGTAAAAAAAGGATCGAGATGGAGACGATTTCTCTGGTTAAAAAATATACTGTTTATTTATATACCATTTTGCATTGTCTTGCATGAGGTGAGGTCTGTCTGTTTTACACAGACGTAAAACATACTTTAAAGCAATTTTCTCTATGCACACATTTTAATCTCTCTTCTTTATCAGCATGCTTTAACTACATATGTTCATTATTGTTTACTATCAATCATTTTGCATTATTGATGTTCTGTAACATGTGTTTCATTTCTCAATTACCTTGTTTTGTTCATAATTAAATGATTATATCTTTATAGAAAATATAGGTCTTGCTTGTATTTCCTTTGCATGTAGATTAATTATCATTAAACTAAATATTTTCACTGATTTCATCTTTTGGGGGAAATATATTATTTCTAGTCAATTTTTCAAATCCAGATATCATTAAAAAAAATGGCATTGGATTGTTTGTTTTGCTGATAAAATGTAAACATTTCAAACAATAAAAATCAACATTGTAATTAATGAAAATCAGGGTTTTTCTCTTTTTTGAGAAAAATGTGCTCTTTTTCCTTTCTAGTAAAAACAAGAAAAACTTAAAAACAATATTTTAAAAATTTAAATATGTTTTAAAATAGGGTTTGGGATATTCTTCAAAAGTTGTGTATGCATTGCTACAAATTTATATAATTATAAATAAGAAGCAATTCAAATTTATTCAATGTGGGTCAGGGATAGGCTATAAGAATGTTGATGTGATGCTAATTTTAGTACTTCGCAGTATTCTAAGTGAGCAATGATTCTATGTATTTATATATTTTACGATTTACCAATTAAAAAACAACTGAAAGCCATCCGAGGAAAAGGAAGAAATTTTCTAATTTTGTACATAAGTACATTCATTTGAAATATATGTATCTTACACAAAACATAAGTATTTTTGTTTAGAAAATATAGACCATTATTCATTCAATACCTATGTGCTTCTATTCAAAATATATGGACCTTTATTTAAAACAAGTCTTTTCATTCATAGCCCATGTGTTTCTATTCAAAATATATGGACCTTTTTATTCAATTATATGGACTTTTATTCAAAATATAAATCCTATCATTCAAAATATATGGACCTTTATTCAAAACATAAGTACTTTCATTCAAGGCCTAAGTGAGAAAACATCAAGAGGACAAAAGATTTTGTTGTGTTAACTCACTCCTCAGAGAAAAATATTTGACACAGATTTGACAAGCAAATATCTACTAACCTGTGTGAGTCTTTATGTGCATTTTTAAGGGAGACTTTCCAGAAAAGGGTATGTCACATATTTCACAAGCAAATGGTTTCTCATCTGTATGAGTGCTTATGTGAATTGCTAAGGCACACTTCTGAGAAAAAGCTTTTCCACATATATCACAAGCAAATTGTTTTTCACCTATATGAGTCCTTACGTGACTTGTTAAGGAACACTTATTAGAAAAGGCTTTTCCACATATATCACAAGCAAATTTTTTTTCACCTGTATGAGTCCTTATGTGAATTGTTAAGACATACTTTTTGGAAAAAGCTTTGCCACAGATTTCACAAGAAAATGGCTTCTCACCTAAATGACTCCTCATGTGACTTGTTAAGGAAGCCTTCACAGAAAAAGCTATGCCGCAGATTTTACAAGGAAATGGTTTCTCACCTGTATGAGTCCTTATGTGAATCCTTAATTTATTCTTCTCAGAAAAAGCTTTGCCACAGACTTCACAAAAAAATGGCTTTTCACCTGTATGAGTCCTTATGTGAATTGTTAAGGCACATTTCTGAGAAAAGGCTTTTCCACATATTTCACAAGCGAATGGTTTCTCAGCTGTATGAGTCCTCATGTGATTTGTCAAGGTAGACTTTTGGAGACAAGCTTTGCCACAGATTTTACAACCAAATGGCTTCTCACCTGTATGAATATTTATGTGAAGCCTTAATTGAGACTCGGAAGAATAAGCTTTGCCACAGGTTTCACAAGCAAATGGCTTCTCACCTGTATGTGTCTTTATGTGTCTAGTCAAGGCAGACTTTTGGGAAAAAGCTTTTCCACATATATCACAAGCAAATTGTTTTTCACCTGTATGAGTCCTGATGTGACATGTTAAGGTAGCCTTCACAGAAAAAGCTATGCCACATATTTCACAAGCAAATGGTTTCTCACCAGTATGAGTCCTTGTGTGAATCCTTAATTTATTCTTCTCAGAAAAAGCTTTGCCACAGATTTCACAAGAAAATGGCTTCTCACCAGTATGAGTCCTTATGTGACTTGTTAAGGCACACTTCTGAGAAAAAGCTTTTCCACATATTTCACAAGTGAATGGTTTCTCACCTGTATGCGTCCTCATGTGATTTGTCAAGGTTGACTTTTGGAGACAAGCTTTGCCACAGATTTCACAACCAAATGGCTTCTCATCGGTATGAGTATTTAAGTGAATTCTTAATTGAGACTCGGAAGAATAAGCTTTCCCACAGGTTTCACAAGCAAATGGCTTCTCATCTGTATGAGTCTTTATGTGTCTTGTCAAGGTAGACTTTTGGGAAAAAGCTTTGCCACAGTTTTCACAAACAAATGGCTTCTCACCTGTATGAGTCCTTATATGAATCCTTAATCCAGACTTATCAGAAAAAGCTTTGCCACAGGTTTCACAAGCAAATGGCTTCTCACCTGTATGAGTCCTCATATGAATTGTTAAGACAGACATCTTAGGAAAAGCTTTGCCTCAGATTTCACAAGGAAATGCAGTCTTCACAAGACAATGGAGTTATGTATATCTCTAGTATGAGTTCTCGATTGAAGTTTCAAGTATGCTTTCTTAGTGACTTCAGAATGAAATAGAGTCCCAAGTGTGTGAGTTTGTGAGCTACCTTCTGTTTACCTATTCCCAGGGTAGCATGGCTGACTTTCATCAATTTTATAATAAGTTGGTTCTTGAATGAAACACCTTTTGCTGTCTAGAGAATGATTCCACTGTAGACTTGCAAATCATAACTTTCAATCTGAATATTCTCCTCTCGTCATTTGATACCTGCAATTAGAAGGAAAAACACATTGGAAAGATTTCTTTACACTTCAAGACATTTGTAATTATACTTTTTCTTAAAATATAGTCTTAATTTTTGACAGATTCTTACCAATTAAGACAGGACATGTATCTTTAATATATCTCAAAGTACATTTTTTCATTTTACAAAAAAGTTTTTCTCAGGTTTTACAAGGGGGATCTATTTACAATGTAATTATAACGTAAAACTCAGCCCTGACTTTCCATCATAGTTTTAAAATTAAGTCAGCATGTAATAAAATTGGCAAAATCATGGTAACCAAGCCACCTAAATTTCACTATAAAATGAGATACTCCATTTGAAAATTCATTTAACATGCACAAATTGACATTTCTTTATAAATTTTAGTTCATTAAAATCCTTGTAGCACAAGTTCCCATTTGTTCTCCACCATGAAATTTTGTACATATCATTACCAAAGGCCAGATCAATTATTCACCAAATTTGAAAATGAATTGGTCAACACGTCAAATGACCTATAAAAGATCAAAGGACAAGTACGAGGTGAACTTTTTTTATTTGACCTCTGAGGTAAAAATGCACAAATAAAAGTTTTAGGTCTATTTGATTACTTAAAATGGTATATAAATGAGATTTCTATGTGTAAAAACAACTGAGATATTGATTTTCAAACTTTATCATTACCTTCAAAAATTCACATTTTTTGCAAGGTTCAGAGGTCAGTATCTCCAGAACCCTTTGTGCCAGAAATGTGATATAAGTGCCATTCAATTTGTCTCAAAGATCTACAATTGTGCCAAATTTGTGATGGTCATGGTTTGGCCCCTTGTTGATTTGACATTGAAATTTGCCGATAGTGACAGAAATATATGTCATTTTTAGGGCAGTTTAGTTGACCGATGATACAAGTATGTATTTTCGCTAGAATTATCTGGATTTGAAAATAACTTTTTAACTGCGGATATTTAAATTTTAAAAAATTTTCCTTTTTTTTATGAATATAGAAAACATTGAATTTATAACAGTCAAAATGTAGGTTATAATTAATGAAAATATATATTTTTTTTGTTCAGACAAAAATTTGGGCTATTTTCTAGAAAAACATTAAAAACCTCGAGAACGGAATTTTTAAAATTTTGATTAGGTTTTTAAAATAAGGTGTCGATTTTCTGGTGAAAACTTTTGTCCATTTTTGTTTATACCTAAATTTATTTAGAAAATATAATGACGTTTTATTTTGGAAAATATACATTTCTCTTTTCATCTCACATCATAAAAATTCCGAAACGTATGACTGAAGCAAAATTTCCGGAGTTCAAAATATTCTTTTGATTTTGCTTTTCAGGCGATGGTCTTCCTGTTATTTGGGTTCACAAAATCTTGACTGTGTATTACAGTCGAATGCCTGTAATATTTACTGGGTATCTTGGAAATAAGTAATTAAATAAATAAAATATAATCTTATAAATAATTAAATAAATAGATTTCATATTGTTTATGATTCAAACATTTTCTTAAAATGTCGCATAAAAAGTTTCCCGTTCAAATCAACTAATTTTCGCGGTAGGAAATTTAACGTTTGCCGATTTTTGAAAATAAATTAAAAATCAAGAAACAAAAAAAAAATCAAATTAAATTACTAAATTAGATTTCCAGAAAAAGAAATTTATCGGCTATCACCGGCGCCAATTTTCGGAAAGGAACCAGTTCGTACGATACTGCCAATTGAATAAACATTTTTTTTACACACTTTTCATTTTCTGATGTCCATTTAAAAAATATATACATTTTAACAATTGACATTAGAAACAAATACAAATACTTACAAATATAAAAAGGATTAAAAATACATGGTGACGATAGGAATCCAAATCGCTATAGCTGATGATAAGTGATTCATTCAAAGTTGTTTCTGCTTTTCTTTGTCTTTTTAAAACTTAAAACACTATCAGATTGACTGTCCTTCTTTTTGGTGGTGTTGTTGAGTTTTTTAAATGTGATTTCGATTCAATTAAAACGATACGGCGACCTTAGAAAACAACTTGTCTTTTCACTTTCCAAAGTCAAAATAAACAAACTACGTCCATACGTTTCTCGTCCGCTGAGCGCGAGTTGAAAAAATATCCAAGGGCAGATAACTTAGTGGTTTATGAAAATTAGTTCCTCGTTAAAAAAATACCTTTCAGTGTCGTCTTCCACTGTGCGATGATTTAGCAAGCTCGACTCGAAGACTAATTCATTTTTATTGTAAGACAGATCCTCAATGCGGCACCATTTCGACTTTGTGCCAGAATAAGCTAAGCTCAGAAAATAATATTTCAAATCAATTATATTTCTTTAAAAAATACAAACCTATTTTTTCTTAGGTATAATCACACACTTTTGACAACAAAGCGACATGTGTCCCATGAAAACGCCCGGAACTTTTCACCTATCAATTTTATCGTAATAATCTTTGTGTTATTAATAAGAATAAAGATTGGAGGAAATTTTCATATCAAAATTATTAGAGTAAACAATAAAAATCCGGAGAAAATTGTGTTTGAAAACTTGTTTACACTTAGTGAACCGGTGAACCGTGAGAATTTGCATTAGGAAAATCTAACCAAAACACACACAATTTTAAATTTTCACCAATAATTAACAAATGAGCCAATTTCAATAGAATTTTCAGTATTTATTCATTTTTGAATGAAATTGTTTAATGAAAGGGGTATTTTGTTAAAAAAATATATATTTCCATTAATTTTTCTAAGTCAATCAACCCCCACCTCTTTTGATTGGATGCAAAAATATTTACAATTCAGCAAGATGAGTCCCCAGAGAAATTAAAACAGTAGAAATTTTATTCGAAACTCCAAACTATTTTTTTTTAAAATTTGACTTGATTCAGAAAATAAGAAATGAAACTAAATTATTTTCTGTTTGGAATGTTTGTCGGTCTCTTTCTAGGGTGGTACAAGGCAAAAAAGTGGTATCATAGAGAAAAACAAAAAAACTGTACATCACATGTGGCTAAAATAGAAATACTTATATAAAAGCGTTGCAGTTAACATTTGAATTTTCTGTTTGATATTTCACGCTTTATTTTACGCCTTTCCAAAACAGAAATAGCAAATTTTACACTGCTCAAATACCAAAAATTTAATTTAATTTAATCAAAACAAGGATGAAATGTAGAATTCAGACGCCTTCAACTACATAAAAAGAACATTGTGAAGAAATACTATCACAACATTTAGAAAGCTTTAATCAAAACAAGGATTGTGTAATGAAATAAATTACTATTGGTGAAGACCCAAAAAGTAGTCTTTAGGATGAATCAAATGTGGGTCCCCGAATCACCAAAAATGGGAAATTTTCTTTCACAAACTTCATTCTGGACCTCTTGTCACAATGGAAAGAAAACTTAATCTTCAATACTTTATTTTTGACTTTTGGTCAGAAGTAATAAAATGAAATATTTTGTATAAATGTTTAATTGAAGTTTTAAAAAAACGTTCAGTTGAAGAAATCATAACAGTAATAAACCCCTGAAGGACTTTATAAGGGCTGTACCAAGAGTTGTGCCTAGAC
>VCCN01006885.1:3501032-3524952 GCA_006491835.1 Architeuthis dux | reverse complement strand
AATTTTACTTTATTTTCGAGTTTTTGAAATTTCAAAGTAAAGCATCAGCAAGACAATTTTTACTATATACACATTTTAATCCCTCTTCTCTATCAGAATGCTTCAATTACATATGTTCATTATTGTGTTTACTATCAATCATTTTGCAGTATTGATGTTCTCTAACATCGGTTTCATTTCTCAATTATGTTCTTTTGTTCATAATTAAATGATTATATCTTTATAGAAAATATAGGTCTTGCTTGTATTTCCTTTCCATGTATTCTACTATTATTTTTGACTCAGGTTATATTGTTACGTTATCACAGCACCAACAGTTTCTTGGATGTTTTTGGTGACAAACGTTCAACGACAGTTGGTTGGTTTCATCACTCCTTGTTGTGGACAATGTCAGCGCCCACAATGTGTCCAGACTTCAGGAAGACGGAGGCTGGTCTCTGAAAAGAATTGGCCTAAAACGTAAAAAAGGGATCGAGATGGAGACGATTTCTCTGGTTAAAAAATATACTGTTTATTTATATACCATTTTGCATTGTCTTGCATGAGGTGAGGTCCGTCTGTTTTCCACAGATGTAAAACATGCTTTAAAGCAATTTTCTCTATGTACACATTTTAATCTCTCTTCTTTATCAGCATGCTTTAACTACATATGTTCATTATTGTGTTTACATGTATTCTATTGTTAAAATTGTTTTATGCAGAAAGTGTTTTTTGTTTAGCACAGTTTAGATTAATAATCATTAAACCAAACATTTTCACTGATTTCATCTTTTGGGGGAAAATATTTCATTTCTAGTCAATTTTTCAAATCCAAATTTTATTTTTAAAAATTAAATTAGTCATCAACATGCCATCGGATTGTTTGTTTTGCCGATAAAATCTAAACGTTGGCATTCAAACAGCCAAAATCAACATTGTAATTAATGAAAATCAGTTTTTCTCTCTTTTTTGAGAAAAATCTGCTCTTTTTACTTTCTAGTAAAAACAAGATTTTTAACGTGTTTTTAAATAGGGTTTGGGATATTTTTCAAAAGTTGTGTATGCATTGCTACAAATTTATATAATTATAAGTAAGAAGCAATTCAAATTTATTCAATGTGGGTCAGGGATAGACTATAAGAATGTTGATGTGATGCTAATTTTAGTACTCCTCAATATTCTAAGTGAGCAATGATTTTCTGTATTTACATATTTTATAATATACCAATAAAAACCAGTAAAAAAAACAACTGATATTTGAAAGCCATCCAAGTGAAAAGCTGGAAAAGGAAGAAATTTTGTAATTGGTATTTGAGGCCACTAATGGGGTTATTAAAACTATAAGTACTTTTATTCAAAACATAAGTACATTTATTTGAAATATATGGATCTTACTCAAAACATAAGTATATTTGTTTAGAAAATATAGACCATTATTCATTCAATGTCTATGTACTTCTATTTAAAATATATAGACCTTTATTTAAAACAAAAGTCTTTTCATTCATAGCCCATGTGCTTCTATTCAAAATATATGGACCTGTATTTAAAACAAGTACTTTTTATTCAATTATATGAATCTTTATTCAAAACATAAGTACTTTCATTCAAGGCCTGAGTGAGAAAACATCAAGATGACAAAAGAATTTGGTGTTGTGTTAACTCACTCTTCAGAGAAAAATATTAGCCACAGATTTAACAAACAAATATCTACTAACCTGCGTGAGTCTTTATGTGCATTTTTAAGGTAGACTTCCCAGAAAAAGCTATGTCACATATTTCACAAGCAAATGGTTTCTCATCTGTATGAGTGCTTATGTGAATTGTTAAGGCACACTTCTGAGAAAAAGCTTTTCCACATATATCACAATGGATGGGGTGTGGATGAAGACGTTGCTCGCCGCGACGAAATACATAAAGATTTATCCTCGTGATAATAAACATATTTGAGATGTAACAAGCTTTTCTCACTCTTTTTCCTTTTCCACATTGTCTAACCATACCCATCATATATCACAAGCAAATTGTTTTTCACCTATATGAGTCCTTACGTGACTTATTAAGGAACACTTATTAGAAAAGGCTTTTCCACATATATCACATGCAAAACGTTTCTCACCTGTATGAGTCCTCATGTGAAATGTTAAGACACACTTTTTGGAAAAAGCTTTGCCACAGATTTCACAAGAAAATGGCTTCTCACCTAAATGACTCCTCATGTGACTTGTTAAGGAAGCCTTCACAGAAAAAGCTATGCCGCAGGTTTTAGAAGGAAATGGTTTCTCACCTGTATGAGTCCTTATGTGAATCCTTAATTTATTCTTCTCAGAAAAAGCTTTGCCACAGACTTCACAAGAAAATGGCTTCTCACCTGTATGAGTCTTTATGTGACTTGTTAAGGCACACTTCTGAGAAAAAGCTTTTCCACATATTTCTTGAGCGAATGGTTTCTCAGCTGTATGAGTCCCCATGTAATTTGTCAAGGTAGACTTTTGGAGACAAGCTTTGCCACAGATTTTACAACAAAATGGCTTCACACCTGTATGAGTATTTATGTGAATCCTTAATTGAGACTCGGAAGAATAAGCTTTACCACAGGTTTCACAAGCAAATGGCTTCTCACCTGTATGGGTCTTTATGTGTCTTGTCAAGGCAGACTTTTGGGAAAAAGCTTTGCCACATATATCACAAGCAAATTGTTTTTCACCTGTATGAGTCCAGATGTGACATGTTAAGTTAGCCTTCACAGAAAAAGCTATGCCACATATTTCACAAGCAAATGGTTTCTCACCAGTATGAGTCCTTGTGTGAATCCTTAATTTATTCTTATCAGAAAAAGCTTTGCCACAGATTTCACAAGAAAATGGCTTCTCACCTGTATGAGTCCTTATGTGACTTGTTAAGGCACACTTCTGAGAAAAAGCTTTTCCACATATTTCACAAGCGAATGGTTTCTCACCTGTATGAGTCCTCATGTGATTTGTCAAGGTAGACTTTTGGAAACAAGCTTTGCCACAGATTTCACAACCAAATGGCTTCTCACCTGTATGAGTATTTAAATGAATTCTTAATTGAGACTCGGAAGAATAAGCTTTGCCACAGGTTTCACAAGCAAATGGCTTCTCACCTGTATGGGTCTTTATGTGTCTTGTCAAGGCAGACTTTTGGGCAAAAGCTTTGCCACAGTTTTCACAAGCAAATGGCTTCTCACCTGTATGAGTTCTTATATGAATTCTTAATCCAGACTTATCAGAAAAGGCTTTGCCACAGGTTTCACAAGCAAATGGCTTCTCACCTGTATGAGTCCTCATATGAATTGTTAAGACAGACATCTTAGGAAAAGCTTTGCCTCAGATTTCACAAGGACATGCAGTCTTCACCAGACTCATATATATCACTAGTATGAGTTCTCAATTGAAGTTTCAAGTATGCTTTCTTAGTGACTTCAGAATGAAATAGAGTCCCAAGTGTGTGAGTTTGTGAGCTAATTTCTGTTTACCTATTCTCAGGGTAGCATGGCTGACTTTCATCAATTTTATAATAAGTTGGTTCTTGAATGAAACACCTTTTGCTGTCTAGAGAATGATTCCACTGTAGACTTGCAAATCATAACTTTCAATCTGAATATTCTCCTTTCATCATTTGTTACCTGCAATTAGAAGGAAAAGCACATTGGAAAGATTTCTTTATACTTCAAGACATTTGTAATTATACTTTTCCTTAAAATATAGGCTTAATTCTTGACGGATTCTTACCAATTAAGACAAGGATATTTATCTTTAATATATCTCAAAGTACATTTTTTCATTTCACAAAATACTCAGGTTTTACAAGGGGGATCCATTTACAATGTAATTATAATGTAAAACTCAGCCCTGACTTTCTGTCATAGTTTAAAAATTAAGTCAGCATGTAATAAAATGCTTTATTGATGAAACTAATTGGCATAATCATGGTAACCATTTTTTGTGAATTTTAGTTCATTGAAATCCTTGTAGCACAGGTTCCCATGACATTTTGTACATATCATGCCAAAGGCCATATCAATTATTCAACAAATTTAGAAAAAAATTGGTCAACACATCAAATGACCTATAAAAGATCAAAGGACAAGTTTGAGGTAAACTTTTTTATTTGACCTCTGAGGTAAAAATGCACAAATAAAAGTTTTAGGTCTACTTGAGTATTTAAAATGGTATATAAATGAGATTTCTAGGTGTAAAAACAACTGGGATATTGATTTTCTTTTTCTACTGTCATCGATAATGGTGTCGTTATTGATTTTTTTTTAATGAATATAGAAAACATTGAATTCATAACAATCAAAATGTAGGTTATAATTAATGAAAATATTTTTTTTTTCGTTCAAACAAAAAATTGGGCTATTTTATTTCTAGAAAAACATTAAAAAAAATCGAGAACGGAATTTTTAAAATGTTGATTATGTTTTTAAAATCAGGTGTCGATTTTCTGTTGAAAACATTTGTCCATTTTTGTTTATACCTAAATTTATTTAGAAAATATAATTACGTTTTATTTTTGAAAATATACATTTTCTTGAAGGTCTTTTCATCTCCTCACACCATAAACATTCCGAAACGGATGACTGAAGCAAAATTTCCTGAGTTCAAAACATTCTTTTATTTTGTTTTCAGGCGATGGATTTTCCTGTTATTTGGGTTCATAACATTTTGACTATGTATTACAGTCGAATGCCTGTAATATTTACTGGGTATCTTGGAAATAAATAATTAAATAAATAAAATATAATCTCATAAATAAATACATTTCATATTGTTTATGATTCAAACATTTTTTTAAATGTCGCATGAAAAGTGTCCCGATCAAATCAGCTAATTTTCGCGGTAGGAAATTTAACGTTTGCCGATTTTTGAAAATAAATTAAAAATCAAGAAACAAAAAAAATCAAATTAAATTATTAAATTAGATTTCCAGAAAAAGAAATTTATCGGCTATCACCGACGTAAGTTTTCGGAAGGGACCCTGTTCGTACGATACTGCCAATTGAATAAACTTTTTTTTACACACTCTTCATTTTCTGATGTCCATTTAAAAAATATTTACATTTTAACAATCGACATTAGAAACAAATACAAATACTTACAAATATAAAAAGGATTACAAATACATGGTGACGATAGGAATCCAAATCGCTATAGCTGATATAAAGTGATTTATTCAAAGTTGTTTCTGCTTTTCTTTGTCTTTTTAAAACACTATCAGATCGACGTCCTTCTTTTTGGTGTAGTTGTTGAGTTTTTTTTAATGTGATTTCGATTCAATTAAAACGATACGGTGACCTTAGGAAACAACTTGTTTTTTTCACTTTCCAAAGTCAAAATAAAGAATTGAAAAAAAAGAAGAAATTTATGTCAGAATTTATATTTCTCGTCTGCTGGGCGTGAGTTGAAAAATATCCAAGGGCAGATAATTTAGTGGTTTAAGAAAATTAGTTCCTCGTTAAAAGAAATAATTCTCAGTAGTCGTCTTCCACTGTGCGATGATTTAGCAAGCTCGACTCGAAGACTAATTCACTTTTATTGTAAGACAGATCCTCAATGCGCCACCATTTCGACTTTGTGCCAGAATAAGCTAAGCTCAGTAAATAATATTTCAAATCAATTATATTTGTTTCAAACTTATTTTTTCTTCCGCACGATACCGGAAAACGCACTCTTTTCTCTCGAATCACTCTACACCAACGACGTTCGTCAGACAGCAGCCAAAAGCGAATTATGTTGACTCCTCATAATTGGCCACTTATATCCTACTAAGGAATGATTCAAATGCCCGTATGCGAAGTGTCTGGCGCAGCAAAACATGAGCGGGTAGCCCAGATGTTCTAACAACGTTGCCACACGAAGTCTCTTCGGCTGTGGCTGGGCAGACTTCACGCAGATACTCAAAAGAAACGGTTACCCGTCCCATACTGTTGCCAGTAACATCAGTGGAAGTGGGACAGCTAAAGGCAACACAAAAGTGCCAACGCCTCGCCCCTACGACACACATACCCTGACTGAAATGAATAGTAGAAAGAATAAAGAACATCTGGAAAACAGACGGATCTCACCTCATAGAAGAAAATGCAAAATGGATGGGATAGTTTTCAAAAGTTGTTTGTGCATTGCTAAAAATGTATATAATTATGAATTTGAATATTATATTATAAATAAGATGCAATTAAGATTTATTCAATGTGGGTCAGAGATAGGCTATAAAAATGTTGTAATTAAGTTTCATTTGTCTCAAGTTTTTGACCAAATTCAAAATAGACCTTTTTACTACGTATTTCTGCGCACTTTGGACACCCCATTTTAAAACGTAAATTAACACTTAAAAACTGTTGTTTGTAAGTTTTTTCTTGTTTTTGTTAGAAAGATTAAAGTCCAAATATGTGTCCGGAAAAAAGAAAAAGAATCTTCAACGTATAATTGTGCTCTTAAAAGTCAATTTAATGTTTTAAACTAAAATTTTCGCCATTTTGGAAATTTAAAATTTAAAAAAAAAAATCAAGTATTCTTCAGATGTTCTTTAAAAAGTTAGATATACTTAGTTTCATCATTACTGAACAATCCGTAACCGAATAATTACGATTTTCCATTAAAAAACTACATAAAAACCTCTTTTTTCACGTGGGGTCAGATATCTGCCAACACCTTCTTATCGCGATTTTCGCACCTGTTCACAAACCAATTACCACATGAGAAACTATTACGGAAGTCGGTATTTGTCAATAAGAAGATGGCTGACTGTGAGATTGTGACAGCAGTTGTGTGCTCTTTGTTGACATGAAGATTATAGAAAATTCGTAGAAACATATCGGCCAATTAAATCACAACAAAAATAGTAATTTCAAAAAAACTCCCATGGTTTCAGTTTTCATTTTTTTAACATATCTTCACTTACCCTTTCACAGTACATCACGTGAGAACAGATTTTAACTGGTTGGAACAGAAACAGAGTAAAAAATTATATTTTTAAAAAGAGTAAAAATTAAAAATTCCCTATAGAAAAAGATTTTATTGCTAAGATTATTTCTCTTTTTATGGAAAATAGTGATAAGTCATAGTTTATCAAATGAATGAAAAATATTGGCAATTAGAACAGTATTTTTTTGTTGTTTTTTCAGTTTTAAATAATTTAAATAAAATTCTTTTACTGGAACTCATATATAGCTTTTTCAAAAACAGAAGCAGAACTTATATGTTCATGGGCTTGACTTAATAATGTAAAAAGATCAGAGAGATCCATTGAAAATAAATCAAATTTTTAAGGGGATTTTTTTTAATTACAATGAAAAAATATTTGTTTCCCGAAATTTGGAATACAAATTGATTTTTAAAAAAATTCATCCTTTATTCGATAAGTATTGAAAATTTTATTAAGATCGGATCAATAGTTGATGCATAGTAAATTTCTAAAATCTAGGTGTTTTTTTTGATCGTTGAAAATTTACTACGGACATTTTTTTCAGAGATTTACACTATTTTGATTCAATAATATCTCCTGCTTTATAAGGTGCACACAAATAATTTGTATCTCATATATTTCACCAATCTTTCAACTTACTAATGACACTAACATTTTTCAACAAAAAAATTTAGTTTGATATGGTTTTGATGTTTATTTTATCAATTTTCGGTAAGTGGGTCATGAACAGCGCAGAAATACCTACCTTTTACAACTATGTCCGGATGTTTACTATAAAAACAAATGCAAGAGACGCTATCTTACCCATTTTGCATTGTCTTGCATGAGGTGAGGTCCGTCTGTTTTCCAGACGTAAAACATGTTTTAAAGCAATTTTCTCTATGTACACATTTTAATCTCTCTTCTTTATCAGCATGCTTTAATTACATATGTTCATTATTGTGTTTACTATCAATCATTTTGCAATATTGATGTTCTGTAACATCTGTTTCATTTCCAATTATGTTCTTTTGTTCATAATTAAATGATTATATCAAATATAGGTCTTGCTTGTATTTCCTTTGCATGTATTCTACTGTTATTTCTTTACTCCGGTTATATTGTTACATTATCACAGCACCAACAGGAATTTGTTATCTCCACAACAGTTTCCTGGATGTTTTTGGTGACAAATGTTCAACGTTGGTTGGTTGGTTTCGTCACTCCTTGTTGTGGACGGTGTCAGGGTGCACAATGTGTCCAGACTTCAGGAAGACGGAGGTTGGTCTGGAATGCAATGGAGGATCGAGATGGAGACAATTTCTCTGGTTAAAGAATATACTGTTTATTCGTAATTCTACAGAACTTCTGTCACACACAGATATTCTCATAAGACTGGGAGAGAGAGACTGTCAAGATAACTTTGTCTGTAAATTGGGGAGGGACACTATGTTAGTCCTATTTATAGTCTGGTTATGGTTTCTAAAGGTTAAATTCATTCATCAGATTTCTATTTTTAGGTATTTTCCGTCGATCTTGATTAATGTTCTGTAACATGCACATTCCTTTCATTTCTCAATTCCGTTCTTTTGTTCATAATTAAAATAAAATATTTATTTCTTGCTTGTATTCTACTGTTATATCCAAACAGTGCAAAAAATACATACACTTCATTTCAATGGTGATGCATGAAGAAATATTTCTCGGAGAATTCATCTTCCAAGGCCAAACAAAACCATTATGAATATAACTCATTCTTAACAAATTATATTATATTAATCATCATATCACTATAAATTCATTGAGCTTTCGTATGGAAGTGGAAAGGTGAATTGCAAAAAACAGATGTATGCATCATGAAAAGATTCAAAATATAGTTTTTCCTCCACTGACAGCTCAGTTTTTTATGCAGAAAGTGGTTTTTGTTTGGCACAGTTTAGTTAAATAATCATTAAACTAAATATTTTCATTGATTTCATCTTTTGGGGGAAAATATTTTATTTCTAGTCAATTTTTGAAATGCAGATTTCATTAAAAGAAATTAAATTAATCATCAACATGGCGTCGGATTGTTTGTTTTGCTGATATAATGTAAACATTGACTTTCAAACTGCCAAAATCGACATTGTAATTAATGAAAATCTGGGTTTATCTCACTTTTTTTTAAAAATGTGCTTTTTCCTTTCTAGCAAAAACTTAAAAACAATATTTTAACATTTTAAATATGTTTTTAAAATAGGGTGTAGGATATTTTTCAAAAGTTGTGTATCCATTGCTAAAAATTTATATAATTATAAATAAGATGTAATTAAAGATGTATTCAATGTGGGTCAGGGATAGGCTATAAAAATGTTGATGTGAAGCTCATTTTAGTACCTCTCTATATTCTAAGTGAGCAATGATTTTCTGTATTTATATATTTTATGATTTACCAATTAAAAAAAACAACTGATATTTTAAAGTCATTCAAGTGAAAAAAGGCTAAAAAGCCAAACAGAAATCATGAAGCCAACATGGTTGAAAAAAGTCAAATTCATGAAATTTTGTTTTAAAGAGACAATCTGGCAAATCTGGCCGGAAGCTTGCCAGCCATGGTTCCGAAGCAAATAACATGAAAACTGCCACTGGGTGTGGGTTTCACTCTCTTATCTATAATTGGTATTTGAGGCCACTCATGGTGTTATTTAAACTTATAAGAACTTTTATTCAAAACATAAGTACATTTATTTGAAATATATGGATCTTACTCAAAACATAAGTATTTTTGTTTAGAAAATATAGATCATTATTCATGCAGTGCCTATGTGTTTCTATACAAAATATATGGACCTTTATTTAAAACAAGCACTTTTATCAAAAGCTTAAATATTTTTATGCAATTATATGGACCTTTATTCAAAATATAAATCCGTTCAATCAAAATATAAATCCTTTCATTCAAAACCTAAGTGATAAAACATCAAGACGACAAAACAATTTTGTGCTGTGTTAACTCTCTTCAGAGAAAAGGTTTAACGAGCAAATATCTACTAACCTGTGTGAGTCATTATGTGCATGTTTAAGGTAGACTTCCTAGGAAAAACTTTGTTACAGATTTCACAAGCAAATGGTTTCTCACCTGTATGAGTCCTTATGTGAATTTTCAAGACATAATTCCTAGGAAAAGCTTTGCCACAGATTTCACAAGAAAATGGCTTCTCACCTGTATGAATTCTGATGTGACTTGTTAAGGAAGTTTTTGTAGAAAAGGCTATGCCGCAGATTTCACAAACAAATGGTTTCTCACCTGTATGAGTCCTTATGTGAAACTTTAATTGATTCTTCTCAGAAAAATCTTTGCCACATATTTCACAAGAAAATGGCTTCTCACCTGTATGAGTCCTTATGTGTCTTGTTAAGGCACAGCCATGAGAAAAAGCTTTTCCACATATATCACACGCAAATTGTTTTTCACCTGTATGAGTCTTTATATGTTTTGTTAAGTTATACTTCATAGAAAAAGCTATGCCGCAGATTTCACAAGTAAATGGTTTCTCACCTGTATGAGTATTTATGTGAATCCTTAATTGAGACTTGTAAGAAAAAGCTTTGCCACAGGTTTCACAACCAAATAACTTTACACCTGTATGAGTACTTATGTGAAACCTTAATCCAGACTTCTTAGAAAAAGCTTCACCACATATATTGCATATGAATTGTTTTTCACCTGAATGAGTCGTTATATGATCTGTTAAGTTAGACTTCACAGAAAAAGCTTTGCAGCAGATTTCACAAGCAAATGGCTTCTCACCTGTATGAGTCCTTATGTGTCTTATCAAGGCAAACTTTTGGGAAAAAGCTTTGCCACAGGTTTCACAAGCAAATGGCTTCTCACCTGTATGAGTTCTTATGTGAATCCTTAATGCAGACTTCTCAGGAAATTCTTTGCCACAGATTTCACAACCAAATGGCTTCTCACCTGTATGAGTATTTATGTGAACCCTTAATTGAGACTTGTAAGAAAAAGCTTTGCCACAGGTTTCACAAACAAATGGATTCTCACCTGTATGAGTCCTTATGTGAAACTTTAATTGATTCTTCTCAGAAAAGTTTTTGCCACATATTTCACAACCAAATGGCTTCTCACCTGTATGAGTCCTTATGTGTCTTGTTAAGGCACACTTATGAGAAAAAGCTTTTCCACATATATCACAATCAAATGGCTTCTCACCTGTATGAGTTCTTATGTGAATCCTTAATCCAGACTTCTCAGAAAAAGCTTTGCCACAGATTTCACAACCAAATGGCTTCTCACCTGTATGAATATTTATGTGAATCCTTAATTTAGACTTGTAAGAAAAAGCTTTGCCACAGGTTTCACAAACAAATGGCTTCTCACCTGTATGAGTCCTTATGTGAATCCTTAATCCAGATTTCTCAGAAAAAGCTTCACCACATATATCACAAATGAATTGTTTTTCACCTGTATGAGTCCTCATATGAATCATTAATGTATACTTCTTAGAAAAAGCTTTGCCACAGATTTCACAACCAAAAGGCTTCTCATCTGTATGAGTCCTCATGTGAATTGTTAAGACAGACATCTTAGGAACAGCCTTGCCTCAGATTTCACATGGAAATGCAGTTTTCACAAAAATTCTCATTTATTACATTAATTTTTAAGTTATGCTTTCTGAAGAACATTTTCCCACTTACTACACAAGGAAAATGTATATTTCTAGTACAAGTTCTCAATTGAAGTTTCAAGTATGCTTTCTTAGTGACTGTTTATCAGTCTTCAGAATGAAATAGAGTCACAAGTGACTGAGTTTGTGAGCTAACTTCCATTTGCCTATTCTCAGGGTGGCATGGCTGACTTTCATCAATTTTATAATAAGTTGGTTCTTGAATGAAACACCTTTTGCTGTCTAGAGAATGATTCCACTGTAGACTCCCAAATCATAACTTTCAATCTGAATATTCTCCTTTCGTCATTTGATACCTGCAATTGAAAGGAAAAGCACATTGGAAAGATATTATTTACACTTCAAGACATTTGTATTTATACTTTTCCTTAAAATATAGGCCACAATGAATGAAAGGTAGACTTAATGTTGGACATTTTACAGTGGGAATACTGTATGTATCTTAGTGACTTCAGAATGAAATAGAGACCCGAGTTTGTGAGCTATCTTCTATTTGCCTATTCTCAGGGTAGCATGGCTAACTTTCATCAGTTTTATAATATGAAAAAGAGAATGATTCCACTGAAAACTTGCAAATCATAACTTTCAATCTGAATATTCTCCTTTCCCCTGTCATTTGATACCTGCAATTAGAAGGAAAAACACATTGGAAAGATTTCTTTACACTTCAAGACATTTGTAATTTTACTTTTCCTTAAAATATAGGAAACACAGAATGAAAGCTAAACTTAATTTTGGACATTATTTTCATGGATACAAGTAAACAAAATTGTCAGAATATTTTACTCGTGCAGAATACAACCTCCCACTTTGTTTTTAATTCTCATGGAAAATCTATTGCATTCTACATGAACAAATACATTATATTTTTCTTTAACAAATAAAGATTGACATCACAGTGATAATTTAATGGAAAATATGAAAATAGATTCACTCCATGTTTTGTTATTGTTTTATTTGTAATCATCATCTTTTTGTTTTACCAACTGATTTTAGACCCAGTTATCCAATTAATGCAGCATTTTCCACAGCGATTCCACTCCCAGCTGAAGAAAAATCAGACTCCAACCAAATAACTAATGCACTTCAATATAAAACCGCTTATTGTTCACTTTATCGTCAGCATCACTTTTTCAGAAAAGAAGATACTTCAGATGATGTGGTGAAGGGTCCTGGTCACTGCTGGTTCTTCAGGAACTCTAAATCAGCTAATTTACTTGCTTCCTCTCTGATGCTCAATGCTTCCTTCTTAGAATAGCCTTGTTCTTGATAATGTTACATTTTTACATTCCACTCTAGACAACTCTTTTATCTCCATGATAGGTTTTTGATATTTTTGCAAGTCGCTATGATTGATCTATTGCAGCAATTCAATGCTTTTATTAAATATCCTTTTTTTAGGTGGTTTCAAGATTCCCTTTGCCCATTATTTGGAGTACATAATTCATGTCTTGGTCAGCATACAAAAAGATGCTGGTTTTGGGCCCCAAAACCAGCATCTTTTTGTAATGCAACTCCCTCTGCAAAATTTTTCAAAAAGTGTTTGATCAAACTTTTAATGTGATCTTTGTAATCTTTTGTGCAAGATTCAATGGAAGCTTTAATGCATGGTTTGGGCAAACGAGAAACAAATATACCAGTCAATGAAAATGATACTATACATTGCTGTATTTGTACAAACTCCAAAGTGGGTATATTTGTCAAGTCATGATATAAGTTTCTGAAAATACTAATCAACTTGCTATATGTAGTTTCTTTATCTAGAAGTATCAACATTAATGTTCTGTTATATGAATACCCAATAGTGATGTTGCACTGAGTATTGGTGTAAGGACTCCCATATCTAAAATGCTTTATCAAGGATTGATACACCATTAAATATGTTCTGATATTTATCAAGATAGGTCTTGATAACAACAATATGATGAAAAAGAGCTATGCCACAATCAAATGTCCTTGAAAGAATGTGACTCATTGATCTTCAGAGCAATGAGGCTTTCAAAATGAGATTGTCTGTTCCACTGTTTATTTTGATCACCCAGGAAATTCCAAGACAAAGATAAGTTTGGGGCTGGACTCTGACATTGATGGATGTAGGTATTTCCCGCAAAGGGATGGGAAATAATAATTTATTGTTATTGATAAATCAATTTTAAGGACCACCCCATTTCCACCTACATAAAAGGGTGATTGGCGTCCCTATTGCACAATAACGCAATAGATCTAGCGATAATGAACATAGCATGTAGGTGATTGGCGTCCACTGGAGTGATGTGGGAATATGCAGTCCTGCGTCGCTGGGGACAGAGTGAGGAATCGGACCAATGGAATTAGTTAGTGCTCAAGAAGGCGGCGGTTGTGAGAAGGATGTTGAATTGAGTGTGGGGGGGGACCCTCGCATGTGGAGAAATTGATTGGACTTACTGGGTAATTAGTCCTGCCCTATACTGCGTCAAGCCCACTCCGAGAAATGACAAATTCTCATTAAAGGAGCTCGGTTTTCACCAGAATAGCAGATTAGAGACTCGAAAGACCAACAGAAAAACCCTCGATTAGCTGGGGTGACTGATTCGTTGAGACAGAGGGGGTGGCGTGGGACCTAAGAGTGAGGACTGAGATTGTAACTTAACTAAGAAACAGAAAAGTCAGTTGGAAGTTCAGTCCTTACTTCTTGCTTACAGGCTTAAACTCCTGTATCCCTGCATAGACTACACACTGCATCTTCTTCAGAGCTACAAACGCTTCCCTTTTGTCAGTTTGATCATTAACCAACCGATCTATTGACACTAGCAAATTGCATCCGGTTTGACTACAATATAAAATAAACACTTAGTGTTGTGGTTCCTGCTTACAGATCCTATTTCTTTTTGCTTTTCGTCATCTCAAGGCTTGTTCCCAGACATGCTTCAACCAAAACACCAGAACTTTGTTCTTTGATCTTTTCACATGGGGGAGTACATCGGCTGGTGAGGAATGACATGGGGAGGCCAGACAGCATTCTGATATAGGAAGACAATTACAGTCCAAACTAAATGGTAGATTGTGTGTAAAAGTGAATCTGGCATCTCTACAACAAAACTTAACATTTCCACTAAGTTATTGCAGGGATGGAGAGGTTATTGCAGATTTGGATAAAGGAGAAACAGATAAAGGGGGACTCTATTTCTCAAGTCTTGATTTGTGAAAGAGCTAAGATGATTTATGAAGAGTTGAAAAATATTTCCAATGGTTTAAATGGAAAACAGACTAGTTAAGATTCTTAATTTGTGTTTAAATAAAAATCTAATATTCATTCAATGTCTCTTCCTTTCCCACTTTTTACAGTTATTTTCTCTTCCTGTTATATTGTTAAAAAAATTAAAATTTTGTTGATGTGTTTCATACAATATCTTTGTTCTTTATTTCTCTTTGTATTCTTATCCGCGGCTCGTGTAGGCAAGTATACAGAGGGGAAAAAAGAAAGCAAAATACCTTGTTTTGTTCACTCCTTCTTTTTTAAGTCAACATTCATGATTAGGGCAGAGATGCAGTAATAAGAATACAAATGTTGCTTTCTTTTTGTTTTTTGAACGAATTACAGAAATCCCACAGGGTTAGTTATTCACTTAATAAATTTTCATCTACCGAGACATTTTATGGAATGGATTGTCCTTGTTAAGTGAGTTACCACTGTATAGGCATTTGTCATATAAATGTGTCTTAATATTCTCTTCTATTATAGCTAATCTAACATTCAACAGCAATAAATGTTTGTCAAAAGTCTGTGGTAGTTGTTATATTATAAATATATATGCTTTTATGATATGGTAACAATACTATAGTTTGTGAGTGAACGAACAACAAAAACTTACATCATTTCATGGAAGTTGCTAAGTGCCTCAAACTAACATTCAACAGTAATAAATGCACATTTAGCCAATCATCTGTCAAACCTCATTGGGCTACACTGTTGCCAATGGTATCAAACCTGAGTGCTTACAGCCACTCTTTGACCTACCAGTACCGATAGATATGGCTTCCCTGTGCAGAGTTATTGGCATGTTCTCATTATTCAAGGTGGGTACATCGATTGTCTCAAAAGATCCATCCACCAGTTGGGTCTTGAAAATCTTTGGAGCTTTTACTGTGAAAGTTTTCAAGAGCCTTAAACAAGATATTGTCGATGCTTTAGTCTTGGTGATTGAGGACAATTCCCCATTCATTGTTAAGACTGATGCATCAGATCATGCTATTGCCACTACAATTAGCCAAAAGGATGGGCCAGTTGCTTTTCTTACCAGGACATTGATAAGCAGTAAATATAAACATTCATCAATACAAAAGGATGTGTATGCAATCCTTCAAGTTTTGCACAAATGGAGTCATTACTTTGTAGGTAAAAATGTTCATCTGATCAGAAATCAGTTTCATTTATGTTTGATAGTAAACAACTGGAAAAAATTAAGAATGACACGATTGCAAGATGGTGACTCGATCTATAATTTCATTCCTGCAATATCTTTTATCATCCAAGCAGACAAAACCATTCTGCTGACAGGAGGCATACGCAATCCTTCAAGTTTTGCACAAATTGAGTCATTACTTCTGAGGTAAAAATTTCACCTGATCAAAAATCAGTTTCATTTATGTTCGACAGTAAACAAGCGGGAAAGATTAGGAATGACAAGATTCCAAGAAGGTGAATCGATCTATCATTTTATTCCTACAATATCTTTTATCATCCAAGCAGACAAAACTATGCTGTTGCCACATTCTTCAGAATTTACTGTTCAGCTACAAACCCAAATAAATCGGCAGAACTCCAGGATTCTTTATGTCATCAGTAAAAAGACGATGCCCATTCTCACACAAACAGTATGTTAGATAAAGCATTCATAGTTTATTTTCCTGTTATTTATAACATATCAGGTCATGTGTATGCAGTAACCATATCTATTACTGTTACTGACCAGAGTTTGGTGTTGCTGAGCTTCCTTTTGGAGTTATGATTTTTTAAGGGGTGGGGGTGCAAGAAGGTTCTCGGCTTGAGAAATGATGCCAGTTCTCGGCCCGGCCCACTTCCCAAAATCTGAGCATTATTTTGTCACTGTAGCTGGAAAGAATGTTCTTTTATATTGTAAAGTGCTAATTTGCAGGATCTTTGCGCTTTTAAAAAAATTTGTTTCTAGGTCATGCCCTTCTTGGTTGGGCTGAGAACTTTTCAGCACCCCCTCATATGAAATATTAAAAACTGCATCACTAAAGTGACTTATACAGTGAGCAAAAACTATTGGTTTGCTGAAATATTTACAAAATATTGTGTTTGTTAAATTTATTTCAGCTATACAACATTTAGATGCTTCACATTTCTAGAAATTAACAACAATTTTTGGCATGAAATCAGCACCTAGGAACAAAAAAGCCCCAAGCTTGTTTAAAGAATAATTTTGTCAATTTATCAAAGGAAGAATTTCCCATTTAGAGCCAGTCCATTCACTGACCCTAAAAAAGTTACTTTTTCTCAAAAATTAAAAAAGTCTCCAAGACCAGAATCAGTTAAAGCATTTCATTCTGCATAGGAAAAATATGCTTTTATAACAATTTTGTTAATTTCGACTTAACGAATCTTGACCCAATTTGATTGGAACATTTTAATACATTTCTTTAATTATTTATATATGATTATATTTATTTAATTATTTATTTGCAAGATGTAATGAACCATAAAATGATGACATGAAAGATTTATTTAATTATTTGGCGCTTATTACTTTTATTGGACCCAAATGTGTCTTGTTCCAAAAGGTCACCTTTTTCTGTTACACTGGGTGTCACCAGGTATACAATATTTGGCAATTATGACCTTTCCCATTTCAAAATGGCTGCCACTATAGCAGTAGATGGTGAATTTAAAGTAAAAGAAGCAGATGACAATTTCAACATAAAGGTAATAAGCGCCAATTATTTATTTACAATATTATAATTATTTATTTAGGAAATATAATGACGTTTTATTGTTATTGGGTACACAACATTTTGAGTGTGTATTACAGTCGAATGCCTGTAATATTTACTGGGTATCTTGGAAATAAATAAATAAATAAAATATAATCTATTAAATAAATTTCATATTGTTATGGTTCACACATTTTCTTAAAATAATAGTAAATTAAAACCAAGAGGAAAAAAAAAATCAAATTAAATTACTAAATTAGATTTCTAGAAAAATACATTTTTCGTGACGGGAAATTTATCGGTTATCACCGACGTCAATTTTCGGAAGGGACCCGTTCGTAAGATACTGTCAATTGAATAAACTTTTTTTTACACATTGTTCATTTTCTGATGTCCATTTAAAAAATATTTACATTTTAGCAATTGACATTAGAAACAAATACAAGTACTTACAAATATAAAAAGGATTACAAATACATAGTGACGACAGGAATCCAAATCGCTTAGCTGATGATAAGTGATTCATTCAAAGTTGTTTCTGCTTTTCTTTGTCTTTTTAAAACATATTCAGATCGACTGGCCTTCTTTTTGGTGTTGTTGTTTCGATTCAATTAAAACGATACGGCGACCTTAGAAAACAACTTTTCACTTTCCAAAGTCAAAATAAAGAATTGAAAAAAAAAAGGAAACTAAGTTAAAATTCATGTTTCACGTCCGCTGAGCGAGAATTGAAAAATATCCAAGGGCAGATAACTTAGGGGTTTAAGAAAATTAGTTCCTCGTTAAAAACAATACCTTTCAGTGATCGTCTTCCAATGTGCGATGATTTAGCAAGCTCGACTCGAAGACTAATTCACTTTTATTGTAAGACAGATCCTCAATGCGCCACCATTTCGACTTTGTGCCAGAATAAGCTAAGCTCAGTAAATAATATTTCAAATCAATTATATATCTTTGAAAAATACAAACCTATTTTTTCTTAGGTACTATCACGCACTTTTGACAACAAAGCGACATGTGTCGATAAACACGCCCGAAACTTTCAATTTTGTCGTAATAATCTTTGTGTTATCAACAAGAATAAAGAGTGTAGGAAATTCTCATATCAAAATTATTAGAGTAAACAATATAAACCAGGAGAAAATTATGTTAAAAATTTGTTTACACTTCGCGAACCGGTGAACCGTGAGAATTTGCTTTAGGGAAATTTAACCAAAATACACACAATTTTAAATTTTCACCAATAATTAACAAATGAGTCAATTTCAATAGAATTTTCGTTATTTATTCATTTTTGAATGAAATTGTTTAATGAAATGGGTATTTTGTTAAAAAAAAATATATTTCCATTAGTTTTTCTAAGTCAATCAACCCGACCTCTTTTGATTTTATGAAATGTCAATAAGATATCTTTTGGATTCAAAAATATTTACATTTCAATAAAGATAAGTCCCCAGAGAAATTAAAGCAGTAGAAACTTTATTTGAAACTGCCAACTATTTTTTTTAAAAATTTGCCTTCAGAAAATAAGAAATGAAAGTTTGTCGGTCTCTTTCCATGGTGGTACAAGGCCAAAAAGTGGTATCAAACAGAAAAGCAAAAAAAACTGTACGTCACACATTGCTGAAATAGAAATACCTATTTAAAAGCGTTGCAGTTAACATTTGAATTTTCTGTTTGATATCTTTTTTTTGTTTTGCACCACCAGAGAAACAGACCAATAAAAGAGATTCTCTTTCCTTACAGATATTATATACTATACCTGAAGAAGGCCGTAGAATGATAAAAAATCATTAGTCTCTTTTTTGAAACTATACTTATTTCAGGCACTTTACGTTTATTTTCAAAGTTGTGGGAGGAATAAAGTTTACGATTGAAGTTATAAAAGATTTGTACGTATATTTCAAAATAAAAAATAAATAAAAATTTATATATGAAATGAAAAGTCGGTTAAAAACTAAACAAAAAGTAAATAAATAAAATTGTCTGATGTGTTGAAAATAATTCTCTGGTCGTGAGTAACGTTTCAACGGGGTAGGCAGTGAGGAGACATCTGAACTCTAAGGAAGAAAAGTTACCTATGAAAACAAGTCAGGACAAGAAGAAGCAATAAAATTCTCTTACCTTGTCGTGTAGACAGTGTAAATAACAGTTGTTTGCGAAAATTTACTCTTCTTCGCGACTTTAAGTTCTTTGTCTCTCATCTTGTAACAAAGATACAGGAGTGATAATAACGAAACACTCGCTTTCTTAATGTTGGGTTCTATCCACATAATGAAACGCTTCGATCCGAACAACGATACACGAATGTAGCACAGTCGAGAACACATGTCCTATCTCTTCTCTGACCCATCTAAAAAGGGTCGGAATCTGTAATTTACTACCCTTTCGGTACTTCTTGTTGTCATGCACAGATATTTATTTCCTGGTTCTAGAAACTTTGAGAATCTATAAAGGTCAATAATCAAGCACTTTTAACTTTCCCTGTCACATCACGGGTTCGAGAATTCTCTGCACCTCCGCTGACTTTTCCAAACAGAAATCGCAGATTTTAAGTCGCTCTATTACCAAAAATGTAATTTAATTTAATCAAAACAAGGATGATATGTAGAATTAAGATCCCTTTAACTACATGAAAAGAATATTGTGAATAGTATCACAAAATCTTTAAAAACTTATTAATTAATAAAATATAGGAAAAATACAGCCAGTAAATATTTTTCATCATTTCACTCTATTTAATTATTCATCCTTGTTATAATATTTTGATATAAGTTTCAGTCAAACCACAATATAGAAAGAATCAAAAATATACATTTCACAAATTAAAAAAATACTAGATTTTTAAATTTCTCACATGTTGATTTCATGCTGAGATGTTCATCCATTTTGTTCATACCTGTTAATAAGATATCTTTTGGATGCAAAAATGTTTAGATTCCAATAAAGATAAGTACCCATAGAAATTTTTAAATTTAAATTCCAAAGTAAAGTATTAGTAAGCCCCCCACCCAATTCTTTTTTAAACAAAGACAAACAGAATTTATTTCTTCAGGGACTTTAAAATGTGTAAAACTCAACGTTGAATGGATTTTATAAGTGAAATAAATAATCAAATGAATTGAGGGGGTGGGGGATAATCACATGAAAAAGTCTCTTTCTGGCCATAACAATTTGGTCTTTATCAAAATCACCCAAATCTCTCTTCTTGCCAATAACTGTACATCTACACCACATCTAAATGAAGTACTCAAGGCCTGCTTACCTGCATATATAGTGTCGCCCATAAATGAGTATATCCCTACCACTTTTTTTTATATAGAGAGTTAATTTTCTTCTAAATCAAACATAGCAGGATTTTATTATTTCTAGTGGAAGATTACACAATCAAAAGGATGTTATCAGTTATTATTTATGACCAGATTCAATACTGTAGCATTTGGTCATAAATAATACCTGATGACTTCTAGAATCAGGAATTTTCTACCCAACCTAATAGTTGTGTGTAGAGGAAATTAAAATCGACCCATGCAACCTACACAGTGGGTCAGAAAGAAGAGGCAGGGCCAGAAGGGAGAGAGAAGGAAAAAGTAAGAAGGAAGAAAAGGGAAGATAAGAAAACAAACAGAAGCGATGTAAGTAGGTAGGAAGAGTGTAAGATCAGTATGAAAAAAGAAGGGAAGGAAAAGAAGGTAGGAAGGGAGGAGAAGAAACGGAAGGACAATAAAATAAAAAATTATTAATAGACATGCCCTGTTGCTATATTAACTAAGAAGCAGGAAGTGGGTTAGGGAACAATCAATGAACACAAAACATAAAAGTGGAAAAGGATAGGCCAGCTGTCAGTGTCACTACAAAACAAGACAAGCTTAAGTTTCATCTGTCGGAAGTTTTTGACCAAATTCAGAATAAACCCTTTTACAACTGTCTGGATGTTTACTATAAAAACAAATGCAAGACACACTATCTTACCCATTTTGCATTGTCTTGCATGAGGCGAGGTACGTAAAACATGCTTTAAAACAATTTTCTCTATGCACACATTTTAATCTCTCTTCTTTATCAGCATGCTTTAATTACATATGTTCATCATTGTGTTTACTATCAATCATTTTGCAGTATTGATGTTCTGTAACAAGCATGTTCCTTTCATTTCTCAATAATTAAATGATTATATCTTTATAGAAAATATAGGTCTTGCTTGTATTTCCTTTGCATGTATTCTACTGTTATTTTTTACTCAGGTTATATTGTTATGTTATCACAGCACCAAAAGGAATTTATCTCCACAACAGTTTCTTGGATGTTTTTGGTGACAAACGTTCAACGATAGTTGGTTGGCTTCATCACTCCTTGTTGTGGATGGTGTCAGGGCGCACAATGTGTCCAGACTTCAGGAAGACAGAGGCTGGTCTCTGGAAAGAATTGATCTGGAATGTAACGGGGGATCGAGATGGAGACGATTTCTCTGGTTAAAGAATATATTGTTTATTCATAATTCTACAGAGGTTCTTGTCACACACAGATATTCTCATAAAACTGAGAGGGGGAGAGAGAGCAAGAGTGACTGTTGAGGCAGCTTTATCTGTTTCTGGGGGACAGTCCTATTTATAGTTTGCTTGTTTATGGTTTCTAAAGGTTAAGTTCATTCATCTTGTTTAGTCTATATATTTTGAAATCTGGCTATTTTGAATTCACCCATTGCTTGTTTATTAAACAGATTTCTATTTTTAGGTATGTTCTGTCAATGTTTTGACTCATACATCCCTTTCTCCTGAGTCACCATTTGATGTTATCAAAAGTGTCCAGTCGATTGTTTTAGTTTTCAACTTCTGATTTTTTCTTTTCGTTTATCTATTTTCATTTATGCACCTCTTCACTTACAATAGTCAAACACTACAAAAAATACATACACTTCCTTTCAATGGAGACACCAACTACTCAATTTCTATGAAGAAATATTTCTCAGAGAATTCATCTCATTCATATCTCTATAAATTCATTGAGTTTTCGTGTGGAAGTGGAAAGGTGAATTGCAAAAAAAAAAATGTAGCATCATGAAAAGTTTCAAAATATAATTTTACCTCCATTCATGGCTCAGTTTTTTACACAGAAAGTGGTTTTTGTTTGGCACAGTTTAGTTAAATAATCATTAAACGAAATATTTTCACTGATTTCATCTTTTGAGGGAAAATACTTTATTTCCAGTCAATCTTTGAAATATAGATTTCATTAAAAAAAATTAGTCATCAACATGGTGTCGGATTGTTTGTTTAGCCGATAAAATGTAAACATTGACATTCAAACAGCCAAAATCGACATTGTAATTAATCTGGTTTTTTCTATTTTTTGAGAAGAATGTGCTCTTTTTCCTTTCTAGCAAAAAACAAGAAAAAATCAAAAACAATATTTTTAACATTTAAATACCTTTTTAAAATAGGGTGTAGATTATTTTTCAAAAGTTGTGTATTGATTGGTAAAAATGTATATTATTATATGAGATGTAATTAAAGATTTATTCAATGTGGGTCAGAGATAGGCTATAAAAATGTTGATGTGAGTGAAGCTCATTTTAGTATATCTCCCTATATTCTAAGTGAGCAATGATTTTCTGTATTTATATATTCTATGATTTACCAATTAAAAAAACAACTGATATTTTAAAGCCATCCAAGTGAAAAAAGGCCAGGAAAAGGCTAAAAAGCCAAACAGTAATTATTAAGCCAACATGGTTGAAAAAAGCCAAATTCATGAAATTTTCTTGCCAGCCATGGTTCGGAAGCAAATGAAAAAAAAATTGCCCCTGGTTCTGAGTTTCGCTCTCTTATCTGTAATTGGTATTTGAGGCCACTCATGGCGTTATTTAAACTTATAAGTACATTTATTCAAAACATATGGATCTTACTCAAAACATAAACCATTATTCATTCAAAATATATGGACCTTTATTTAAAACAAGTACTTTCATCAAAAGCCTAAATATTTTTAGTCAAAATATAGGGACCTTTATTCGAAACATAAGTCCTTTCATTCATAGCCTATGTGCTTCTATTCAAAATATATGGACCTTTATTTAAAACAAGCACTTTCACTGAAAGCCTAAATATTTTTATGCAATTATATGGACCTTTATTCAAAATATAAATCCTTTCATTCAAAACATAAGTACTTTCATTCAAAGCCTAAGTGATAAAACATCAAGAAGCCAAAACAATTTGTTGTGTTAACTCACTCTTCAGAGAAAAACCTTAGCCACAGATTTATCTACTAATCTGTGTGAGTCTTTATGTGCATTTTTAAGGTAGACTTCCCAGAAAAAGCTTTGTCACAGATTTCACATGCAAATGGTTTCTCTCCTGTATGAGTCCTGATGTGAATTTTCAAGACATACT
>VCCN01006885.1:3485779-3500988 GCA_006491835.1 Architeuthis dux | reverse complement strand
TCACCTGTATGAGTCCTTATGTGACTTGTTAAGTCAGACTTCTGAGAAAAAGCATTGCTACATATGTCACAAGAAAATGGCTTTTCACCAGTATGAGTCCTTATGTGATTTGTTAAGGAAGATTTCAAAGAAAAAGCTATATCGCATATTTCACAAACAAATGGTTTCTCGCCTGTATGAGTCTTTAGGTGATATGGTAATGCAGACTTTTGGGAAAATGTTTTGCCACAGATTTTACAAGCGAATGGTTTCTCACCTGTATGAGTTCTTATGTGACTTGTTAAAGCGCATTTATGAGAAAAAGCTTTTCCACATATATCACAAGCAAATTGTTTTTCACCTGTATGAGTCTTTATGTGTTTTGTTAAGTTATACTTCACAGAATAAGCTACGCCGCAGATTTCACAAACAAATGGTTTCTCACCTGTATGAGTCTTTAGGTGATATGGTAATGCAGACTTTTGGGAAAATGCTTTGCCACATATTTCACAAGTGAATGGTTTCTCACCTGTATGAGTCTTTATGTGACTTGTCAAAGCAGACTTTTGGGCAAAAGCTTTACCACAGGTTTCACAAGCAAATGGCTTCTCACCTGTATGAGTCCTTATGTGAATCATTAATCCAGACTTCTCAGAAAAAGCTTCACCACATATATCACAAGTGAATTGTTTTTCACCTGTATGAGTCTTTATGTGACTTGTAAAGGCATACTTTTGGGGAAAAGCTTTGCCACAGATTTCACAAGTGAATAGTTTCTCACCTGTATGAGTCCTTATATGATATGTTAAGGAAGACTTTATAGAAAAAGCTTTGTCACATATATCACAAGAAAATGGCTTCTCACCTGTATGAGTCCTTATGTGTCTTGTTAAGGAAGACTTCATAGAAAAAGCTATGCCACAGATTTCACAAGCAAATGGTTTCTCACCTGTATGAGCCCTTATGTGAGTCCTTAATTTAGACTTCTCAGAAAAAGCTTTGCCACAAATTTCACAACCAAATTGTTTTTCACCTGTATGAGTCTTTATGTGTTTTGTTAAGTTAAACTTCTCAGAAAAAGCTTTGCCACAGGTCACACAACCAAATGGCTTCTCACCTGTATGAGTATTTATGTGAATCCTTAATTGAGACTTGTAAGAAAAGGTTTTGCCACAGGTTTCACAAACAAATGGCTTCTCACCTGTCTGAGTCCTCATGTGAATTGTTAAGACAGACATCTTAGAAAAAGCTTTGTCTCCAATTTCACAAGGAAATGCAGTCTTCATAGGACAATGTAGTCTTGCCTGTGTATTTTATACTCTAGTATGAGTTCTTGATTGAAGTTTCAAGTATGCTTTCTTAGTGACTTCAGAATGAAATAGAGACCTGAATTTGTGAGCTATCTTCTGTTTGCCTATTCTCATGGGTGACTTTCATCAGTTTTATAATAAGCTGGTTCTTGAATGAAACACCTCTTGCTGTCTAGAGAATGATTCCACTGTAGACTTGCAAATCATAACTTTCAATCTGAATATTCTTCTTTTATCATTTGATACCTGCAATTAGAAGGAAAAACACATTGGAAAGATTTCTTTACACCTCAAGATATTTGTAATTATACTTTTCCTTAAAATATAGGCAACAATGAATGAAAGGTAGACTTAATGTTGGACATTTTTGAGTGGGAATACTGTAAGTATTGGCTAGTTTTACATGGATACAAGTAAACAAAATTTTCAAAATATTATACTCTTGTAGAATACAACCTCCCCCTAGTAGGTTTTTAATTCTCATAGAAAATCTATTGTATTCTACATGAACAAATACATTATATTTTTCTTTAACAAATAAAAATTATCATCACAATGATAATTTAATGGAAAATATGAAAATAGATTCACTCCATGTTTTGTTATTGTTTTATTTGTAATCATCATCTTTTTGTTTTACCAACTGATTTTAGACCCAGTTATCCAATTAATGCAGCATTTTCCACAGTGTTTCCACTCCCAGCTGAAGAAAAATCAGACTCCAACCAAATAACTAATGCACTTCAATATAAAACCGTTTATTTTTCACTTTAGGTTTTTCAGGTTTTTGATATTTTTGCAAGTCACTATGATTGATCTATTGCAGCAATTCAATGCTTTTATTAAATATCTTTTTTTTTAGGTGGTTTCAAGATTCCCTTTGCCCCTTATTTGGAGTTGTAATGCAACTCCCTCTGCAAAATCTTTCAAAAAGAGTTTGATCAAACTTTCAATGTGATCTTTGTAATCTTTTGTGCAAGATTCAATGGAAGCTTTAATGCATGGTTTGGACAAACGAGAAACAAATACTATACATTGCTGTGTTTGTACAAACTCCAAAGCGGGTATATTTGTCAAGTCATGATATAAGTTTCTGAAAATACTAATTAACTTACTGTATGTAGTTTCTTTATCTAGAAGTATCACTATTAATGTCCTGTTATGTGAATACCCAATAGTGATGTTGCACAAAATGAGATTGTCTGTTCCACTGTTTCAATTAATAGATTCCACTCCTAGCTGAAGAAAAATCAGACTCTGACCAAATAACTACAGCTGCCAGTGGCCATTTTGAAACGGGAAAGGTAACAATAGCCCAATATTTATTACTAATTAATTCTTTCTACAGATATAAACAATTTAATTCATTCAAAGCAATAACAATATAATTTAGGTATTAACTTCTGTTTTTTTCTTTTGTGTGCAAGTTTACTATTAATAATTAGGGATGTCTGCAGCCTCGTGATCTAGTTCTGAATAGTTTGACACCTTGATAAAATAAACGTCAAAATCATATAAAACTTAATTTTTTCGTTGGAAAATGTTAGTGTCATTAGTGAGTTGAAAGATTGGTGAAATATATAAGATAAAAATTATTTGTGTGCACCTTATAAAACGGGAGATATTGTTGAATAAAAATAGCATAGATATACGTGCAGATGTAAAAAAGTTATGTTCCATAGTAATTATGAATAGATTTTCTCCCCCTTTTAATGAGCAAAAAAAAACCTAGATTTTTAAAATTTATAAAACATCAACTACTTGTTGGATTTTCAGAAAGATTTCAATACATAGCGAATAAAAGATGAATTTTTTTAAAAATCAGTTTGTATTCCAAATTTTTTTATTGTGATTAAAAAACTCTCCTTAAAAATTTTATGATTTCATTGATTTATTTTCACTTGATCAGTCCAATCTTTTTACATTATTAAGTCAAGACCATGAACATATAAATTCTGCTTCTGTTTTTGAAAAAGCTATTGCTAAGTTCAGTAAAAGAATTTTTTTTAAAAACTGCGAAAAAAAATAAAATACTGCTCTAATTCCCAATATTTTTCATTCATTCATTCATGTGATTTATCGAAAAAATTTTAATTTTTACTGTTTTTAAAAAATCAATTTTTACTCTGATCCTTTCAATTTTGTTCTTATGTGATGTACTGAAAGGGTAAGTAAAGATATGTAAAAAAAAAAAATGAAACTGAAACAATCTCATTTTGTGTGATTTAATTGGCCGATATTTTTCTATGGCTGGACATAAAGGTAAATGTTCTATGATTATTATGTCCAAGAGGACACACCTGCTGTAATAATCTCACAGTCAGCCATCTGCTGCTCCTGATTTTATTGACAAGTACTGACTTCTGTAATAAGCAATTAGCGCAGGTGTCTTGTTAACAGCTTCTTATCTATGGCGGTAAGTCGCAGATGCTGGCAGATAATTGACCCCCAGACACGTGAAAAAAAGAGGTTTTTATGTAGTTTTTGAATGGAAAATCGTAATTATTCTGTTAAGTATTGTTCAGCAATGATGAAACTACGTATTTCTAATTTTAAACAAAAACATTGGAAGAATTCTTTATTTCTAAATTTTTTCATAGACTGCAAACTTTTAAAAATTTCCAAAAAGGTCAACAAAATGGGGGAAATTATAGTTTAAAACTTTAAATTGACTTTTAAGAGCACAATTCTACATTGAAGTTTTTTTTTCTTCTTTCCGGACACATATTTGGACGTTATTCTTTCTAACAAAAACAAGAAAAAACTTACAAACAACAATTTTTAACTGAGTTCGGTATTTCTGAGATGAGGTGTTAGTATTACTGATACTATTGTTCGGACTGAGATCTTCATCTTGGTTGTCATTTCCACAACGTTTCGGCCGATGTACCCTCCGGCCTTCTTCAGGTGTCAAAAACATATCTGAAAAGATCCAATGGATATGTACTCCATATGATATCAGGACCGTATTCAGAAGCAGGTCCACACTAAGGAGCCATCTCTCCCGCACCAAACCACCCTCGGAGGAAAATATGACCAAGAACTGCGTATATTCCATTCCATGCAGTTGTGGCCATAAATACTTAGGCGAGACCGGACGCCCCTTGAAGGTTAGAATAGAAGAACACCGAAAAGCAGTTAACAAAGGGGAGACATTCAAATCGGGCATAGCGGATCATATATGGAGAAAAGAGGGTGGTCACCAACCCCTTTGGAATGAAGTAAGGATCATCGATAGAGAGGAACATTGGAAAATAAGGAAACTCAAAGAGTCAGCCCATATGCTAGGCAATAACCTTCTAAGCCAGCCTAGTATAGAAATCAACACCATATGGGAACCTCTAATAAAAAGACAAACACAAGACATAAGGCTTATAAACCCCAAAAACTAGACTCATTTGTCCAAGTTGGGACGGTGGCCTAGATAACTAAAGCGTTGGTTAAAAAGCGTCTGACTGTTGAGTCATCTGTAGGTTGTGGGTTCAACTGAAAAATAACCACAAAATAATTTCTAGGACATGGATAGTGGAATGAAGACAGTATACCCCCCTGGATCAAATAAAGGGTTCAGTTCAATAGTTCCGGTAAGTGACCGACAAAACTTGACACCTGAAGAAGGCCGGAGGTACATCGGCCGAAACGTTGTGGAAATGACAACCAAGATGAGGATCTCAGTCCGAACAATAGTATCAGTAACAATTTTTAAATTTTAATTTACATTTTAAAATGGGTGTCTAAAGGTAAAAAGCGCCAATTATTTATTTAGAAAATATAATGACGTTTTATTGTCAGAATAAATTTGGAAAATATACATTTTCCTGGATATCTTTTCATCTCCTCAAGCCGTAAAAATTCCGAAAGGTATGACTGAAGCAAAATTCCAAACATTCTTTTTATTTTGCTTTTCAGGCGAGATCACATACACTCAATATGTTGTGTATGGATCTCCCTGTTATTTGGGTTCACAACATTTTGACTGTATTAAAGTCGAATGCCTGTAATATTTATTATTGGGTATCTTGGAAATGAATAATTAAATGAATAGAATATAATCTTGGAAATAAATAATTAAATATATTATAATGTTACATTTCATATTCATACATTTTCTTAAAATGTTGTAAAGAAAATAAGCGAAAACGGTGTCGCATGAAAAGTGTCCCGATCAAATCAACAAATTTTCGCTGTCAATGTTTGCCGATTTTTCAAAATAAATTAAAAATCAAGAAACAAAAAAAAAACAAATTAAATTACTAAATTAGATTTCTAGAAGAAATTTTTCGTGACGGGAAATTTATCGGTTATCACCGACGTCAATTTTCGGAAGGGACCCCGTTCTTACGATACTACCAATTGAATAAACTTTTTTTACACATTGTTCATTTTCTGATGTCCATTTAAAAAATATTTACATTTTAACAATTGACATTAGAAACAAATACAAATACTTACAAATATAAAAAGGATTACAAATACATGATGACGACAGGAATCCAAATCGCTATAGCTGATGATAAGTGATTCATTCAAAGTTGTTTCTGCTTTTCTTTGTCTTTTTAAAACACATCAAATCGACTGTCCTTCTTTTTGGTGCTGTTGTTGATTTTTTTTTAATGTGATCTCGATTCAATTAAAACGATACGGCGACCTTAGAAAACAACTTGTCTTTTCACTTTCAAAAGTCAAAATAAAGAAACTAAGTCCATACGTTTCTCGTCCGCTGAGCGCGAGTTGAAAAAATATCCAAGGGCAGATAACTTAGTGGTTTAAGAAAATTAGTTCCTCGTTAAAAGAAATACCTTTCAGTGGTCGTCTTCCAATGTGCGATGATTTAGCAAGCTCGACTCGAAGACTAATTCACTTTTATTTTTTATTAAGACAGATTTTCAATGCGGCACCATTTCGACTTTGTGCCAGAATAAGCTAAGCTCAGTAAATAATATTTCAAATCAATTATATTTCTTTGAAAAATATAAACCTATTTTTTCTTAGGTACTATCACGCACTTTTGACAACAAAGCGACATGTGTCGATAAAAACGCCCGAAACTTGTCACCTATCAATTTTATCGTAATAATCTTTGTGTTATTAATAAGAATAAAGATTGGAGGAAATTCTCATATAAAAACTATTAGAGTAAATAATATAAACCCGGAGAAAATTGTGTTTGAAAACTTGAGAATTTGCTTTAGGAAAATGTAACCAAAATACACACAATTTTAAATTTTCGCCAATAATTAACAAATGAACCAATTTCAATAAAATGTTCGGTATTTATTCATTTTTGAATTAAATTGTTTCATGAAATGGGTATTTTGTTAGAAAAACTAATGGAAATATATTTTTTTAAGTCAATCAACTTTGATTTTATGAAATGTCAATAAGATATCTTTTGGATGCAATGCAACAATATTTACAATTCAATTAAGATAAGTCCCCAGAGAAATTAAAGCAGTAGAAACTATTTGTTTTTTAAAATTTGCCTTGATTCGAAAAATAAGAAATGAAAGTAAAATATGTAAGTCCCAAAGTAAAGCATCAGTAAGCCCCACGCCCCCTCATTCTTTTTTAAACAAAGACAAACCAAATTTATTTCTTCAGGGACTTTAAAATGTGTAAAACTCAATGTTGAATGGATTTTATAAGTGAAATAAATAATCAAATGAATTGACGGAGGGGGCGGGGGGGGGCGGTAATCACAGGAAAAATCTTTTTCTGTCCGTAACAATTTGGCCTTTATCAAAATCACTCAAATCTCTCTTCTTGCCAATAACTGCAGAATTCACCACATCTAAATGAAGTACTCAAGGCCTGCTTACCTGCATATACAGTGTGACCCATAAATGAGTATATCCCTACCACTTTTTTAGAGAGAGTTAATTTTCTTCTAAACCAAACATAGCAGTATTTTATTATTTCTAGTGGAAGATTACACAATCAAAACGGATATTATCAAGTATTATTAATAGACATGCCCTGTTGCCATATTAACTTAAGAAGCAGAAAGTAGGTCAGGGAACAATCAATGAACAGAAAACATAAAAGTGGAAAAGGAGAGGCCAGCTGTCAGTGTCACTACAAGACAAGACAAGCTTAAGTTTCATCTGTCGGAAGTTTTTGACCAAATTCAGAATAAACCCTTTTACAACTGTCTGAATGTTTACTATAAAAACAAATGCAAGACACACTATCTTATCCATTTTGCATTGTCTTGCATGAGGCGAGGTACGTAAAACATGCTTTAAAACAATTTTCTCTATGTACACATTTTAATCTCTCTTCTTTATCAGCATGCTTTAATTACATATGTTCATCATTGTGTTTACTATCAATCATTTTGCAGTATTGATGTTCTGTAACAAGCATGTTCCTTTTATTTCTCAATTACGTTCTTTTGTTCATAATTAAAATATAGGTCTTGCTTGTATTTTCTTTGCATGTATTCTACTGTTATTTTTGACTCAGGTTATATTGTTGTTATCACAGCACCAAAAGGAATTTATTATCTCCACGACAGTTTCTTGGATGTTTTTGGTGACAAACATTCAACGACAGTTGGTTGTTTGGTTGGTTTCGTCACTCCTTGTTGTGGACGGTGTCAGGGCGCACAATGTGTCCAGACTTCAGGAAGATGGAGGCTTGTCTCTGGAAAGAATTGGCCTGAAACGTAAACAAGGATCGAGACGGAGACGATTTCTCTGGTTAAAGAATATACTGTTTGTTCATAATTCTACATAGGTTCTTATCACACACAGATATTCCCATAAAACTGAGAGAGAGAGAGCAAGAGTGACTGTCGAGGCAACTTTGTCCGTATCTGGAGGACACTCTGTCAGTCCTATTTATAGTCTGGTTGTTTATGGTTTCTAAAGGTTAAATTCATTCATCTTGTTTAGTCTATATATATTGAACTCTGGCTATTTTGAATTTACCCTTTGCTCGTTTATTAAACAGATTTCTATGTTTAGGTATTTTCTGTCGATATTTTGACTTGTACCTCTTTTTCTCCCGAGTCACCTTTTGATGTTATCCAAAGTGTCCAGTCGATTGTTTTTGTTAGTGTTAATCTGTATATTTTGAAATTCCGATTTTTTCTTTTCGTTTATGCACCTCTTCACTATGGTACAATATTCAAACACTATAAAAAATACGGATCATATGACCGACCAGCACCCCAAATCTTTGCAAATCTAAAAGGATGTATTTTGCCTTTACACCGGTGACGTCACTGAAACGTCAGCAGCCGTTAGTTACCAAGTTAAGCAAATAGAGATTGAAAGTAGAAAATACTCGCCTGGACTGGTGTCGCTACTCTGTATTTGTTTCGAAGTTACTAATATATTTTCTTCCGTTAGAAACTTTCCGAAAACATTAAAAACTATTTATTCGATAAATCATTTAGATTGTTTATAGTTTTTTTCCTTTTTTTAAACTAACAAACTTTCGAATTCTTCCGAAATTCGATGTTGTTTCAAAGTTACTCTTCGATGTTTTCTTCCGAAAACATTAAAAACTATTTAATCGATGTTATTTCGAAGTTATTAAGCGACATTCTTCCGAAAAAAATTAAAAACTAAAAGCTATTTATTATTCGAAAAAAAACAAAAAAACTTCCGACTTATAAGACTTTTTTTGGTGCTTTCAAAATTCAATCTAAGTATCTTTTTGTGCTTATTGCTTATTTATGATTATTAGAGTTTAAATTTTACAATCAGTCAGTAGTTGTATTCTTATTGTAATCGTCAGCGTATCTGACTGCCAGTTCAATCCATGTCATATCTTCCGTGTTGTTTTTTTTGTTCTGAAAAAATTAAAACCTATTGTTTGTGCTTTTAATCTAAGTATCTGTTTGTGCTTTCAATCCAACTATTCTTTTTTAGTTATTTTTAGATTTAGATATTTTCTTCCGAAAAAATTAAAAACTATTTTTTGTGTTTATTGCTTTGGAATTTATATAAGTAGAATGTAAATAAATTAATAGCAAGACCTTTAAAAATTAGTTTTTTCTCACAGCTGACTGACAAATTCCCGGAGGTAATGAAAGTCTTGTGGATTGAGAGCACAAAAATTACTTGGAAAAAATGTATAGTCTATCGAATATTCGACTTAATCAAATCTTAACCCAATGATGGCAGACCTTTTTCGCACGGTATGTCGAAATTTTAATTTTAGGTATGTTTATAGATAGGGGTCTATTTTTTAAATATATTTATAAAACTTAAAAAGTTAACATTTTAAATACGTTTTCAAAATAGGGTGTAGGATATTTTTCAAAAGTTGTGTATCCATTGCTAAAAATTTATATAATTATAAATAAGGTGTAATTAAAGATTTATTCAATATGGGTCAGGGATAGGCTATAAGAATGTTGATGTGATGCTAATTTTAGTACTTCTCAATATTCTAAGTGAGCAATGATTTTCTGTATTTATATACTCTATGATTTACCAATTAAAAAAAACCCACTGATATTTTAAAGGCATCCAAGTGAAAAAAAAAGGCCAGGGAAAGGCTAAAAAGCCAAACAGAAATCATGAAGCCAACATGGTTGAAAAAAGCCAAATTCATGAAATTTTGTTTTAAAGAGACAATCTGGCAACCCCGGCCGGAAGCTTGTCAGCCATGGTTTGGAAGCAAATAAAATGAAAACTGCCACTGGTTGTGGGTTTCACTCTTTTATCTGTAATTGGTATTTGAGGCCACTTATGGAGTTATTTAAACTTATAAGTACTTTTATTCAAAATATAAGTACATTTATTTGAAATATATGGATCTTACTTAAAACAAAAATATTTTTGTTTAGAAAAGATAGATCATTATTCATGCAATGCCTATGTGCTTCTATTCAAAATATATGGACCTTTATTTGAAACAAATACTTTCATCAAAAGCCTACGTATTTTTAGTCAAAACATAAGTCCTTTCATCTATAGCCTATGTGTTTCTATTCAAAATATATAGAAGTTTATTTAAAACAAGCACTTTCACCAAAATTATTCAATTCAATTATATGGACCTTTATTCAAAACATAAGTACTTTCATTCAAAGAATAAGTGATAAAACATCAAGAAGACAAAACAATTTGATGCTGTGTTAACTCACTCTTCAGAGAAAAATATTAGACACAGATTTAACAAGCAAATATCTAGTAACCTGTGTGAGTCTTTATGTGCATTTTTAAGGTAGATTTCCTAGGAAAAGCTTTGCCACAGATTTCACAAGGAAATGGCTTCTCACCTGTATGTGTCCGTATGTGACTTGTTAAGTCAGACTTCTGAGAAAAAGCTTTGTCACATATATCACACGAAAATGGCTTCTCACCTGTATGAGTCCTTATGTGACTTGTTAAGGAAGACTTCACAGAAAAAGCTATGCCGCAGATTTCACAAGCAAATGGTTTCTCACCTGTATGAGTTCTTATGTGAATCGTTAATTGATTCTTCTCAGAAAAACCTTTGCCACAGATTTCACAAGCAAATGGCTTCTCGCCTGTATGAGTCCTTATGTGACTTGTTAAGGCACACTTATGAGAAAAGGCTTTTCCACATATATCACATGCAAATTGTTTTTCACCTGTATGAGTCTTTATGTGTTTTGTTAAGTTATACTTAACAGAAAACGCTATGCCGCAGATTTCACAAACAAATGGTTTCTCACCTGTATGAGTCTTTAAGTGATATGGTAAGGCAGACTTTTGGGAAAATGCTTTACCACAGATTTCACAAGCGAATGGTTTCTCACCTGTATGAGTCTTTATGTGACTTGTCAAAGCAGACTTTTGGGCAAAAGCTTTGCCACATGTTTCACAAGCAAATGGCTTCTCACCTGTATGAGTTCTTATGTGAATCCTTAATCCAGACTTCTCAGAAAAAGCTTCTCCACATATATCACAAGTGAATTGTTTTTCACCTGTATGAGTCTTTATGTGACTTCTTAAGGCAGACTTTTGGGGAAAAGATTTGCCACAGATTTCACAAGCGAATAGTTTCTCACCTGTATGAGTCCTTATATGATATGTTAAGGCAAACTTCAGAGAAAAAGCTTTGTCACATATATCACAAGAAAATGGCTTCACACCTGTATGAGTCCTTATGTGAGTCCTTAATTTATACTTCTCAGAAAAAGCTTTGCCACAGATTTCACAAGCGAATTGTTTTTCACCGGTATGAGTCTTTATGTGTTTTGTTACGTTAGACTTCTCAGAAAAAGCTTTGCCACAGATTTCACAAGCAAATGGTTTCTCACCTGTATGAGTATTTATGTGAATCCTTAATTGAGACTTGTAAGAAAAAGCTTTGCTACAGGTTTCACAAACAAATGGCTTCTCACCTGTATGAGTCCTTATGTGAATCCTTAATCCAGACTTCTCAGAAAAAGCTTCACCACATATATCACAAATGAATTGTTTTTCACCTGTATGAGTCTTTATGTGTTTTGTTAAGTTAGACTTCACAGAATAAGCTTTGCCACAGATTTCGCAAGCAAATGGCTTCTCACCTGTATGAGTCCTTATGTGAATCCTTAATGTATACTTCTCAGAAAAAGCTTTGCCACAGATTACACAACCAAATGGCTTCTCACCTGTATGAGTTCTCATGTGAATTGTTAAGACAGACATCTTAAGAAAAGCTTTGTCTCAAATTTCACAAGGAAATGCAGTCTTGCCTGTGTATTTTATACTCTAGTATGGGTTTCAAGTATGCTTTCTTAGTGACTTCAGAATGAAATAGAGTCCCAAGTGTGTGAGTTTGTGAGCTATCTTTCATCAGTTTTATAATAAGCGGAAGGAAAAACTTTTTGTTGTCTAGAGAATGATACCACAAATCATAACTTTCAATCTGAATATTCTCCTTTCGTCATTTGATACCTGCAATTAGAAGGAAAAACACATTGTAAAGATTTCTTTACATTTCAAGACACTTGTAATTATACTTGTTCTTAAAATATAAGCAACGAGGAATGAAAGGTAGACTTAATTTGGACATTTTACAGTGGGAATACTGTATTTATTGGTTAGTTGTTCATGGATACAAGTAAACAAAATTGTCAAAATATTATACACTTGTAGAATACCTCCCCCACTAGGTTTTTAATTCTCATAGAAAACTTATTATATTCTACATGAACAAATACAAATTGTCATCACAATGATAATTTAATGGGAAAATATGAAAATAGATTCACTCCATGTTTTGTTATTGTTTTATTTGTAATCATCATCTTTTTGTTTTACCAACTGATTTTAGACCCAGTTATCCAATTAATGCAACAGTTTCCACTCCTAGCTGAAGAAAAATCAGACTCCAACCAAATAACTACAGCTGCTCTGAGGCCTAATTGCTTCTTTTGTCTTGCAAGCTACCCTAGAGGCTAGATGCAACTCATGCAATAAAATTGGACATCATGCCAAAGTTTGTAGATCTAAAAATAGATCTACATCAGAAGCTACTACCCTTGCTGCTATATCAGCTGCATCACCTCAGAAATTATCAAGAACCATCTTATTAGCTAAAGTAAACGGTGGAGTAGTGAACACTTTACTTGACACTGGTAGCTAACCAAGTCATGTGAGTCACTCATTGTTAAAGAAGTACAAGTAGAGACTCTTACCATCTAACAGAATTATTTCAATGGCAACCACTAGCCTATATTCTTCGATTCTTGGCCATTGCATAGCAAATATTGTGCTCCAGACCCATAAGTATCAAAACGTGAGACTAATTGTACTAAACGACTTAGGTGCAGACATAATAACTGGGCATGATATCCTGAACCAATACTCAGACTTGCCATTTACGGTGGTTAGAGGCACCAGGGGGGCACAAATGCACTAATTCTGCGAATAATCTTTGCTGACCACCCCCTAAACTTTTTGATAAACAAACAATTTATGATTCCCAAATTGTAAATGTACAAATAAATAAATGAATACAGTGACAAAAATATACATTTAATTAACGAAAACCATAAAGTGAATTGGGAAAAAAAATTTAATGTCTAAAATGCTGTTTGACTAACCGGTTCATGAGTGTAAACAAATTTACGATTATCTCTGGGTTTATATTGTCTACATAAATAATTTTTAGCAGATAATTTTCTACAATCTTTTTTCTTATTAATAACACAAAGATTATTATGATAACATTGATAAATTACAAGTTCCAGATGTTTTTATTGACCCATCACTTTTTGTCAAAAGTCTGTGGTAGTTGTTATATTATAAATATACAGTTGTACCTCTCATAGAGATGGGCTCTTATAACAAAATTTAGCTTTCATTTAGCGAGAGTTGAATTGGCAACATTAAATCTCTTAGAGATGAAATGGCAAAACATTGTTACCTACTTAAACAGGTCATCTAGACGTTTGTAAAAAATGCCTGATTGATCCAACTTTGATTCTTCACCCCGCTTTCCGTTGGCAATACATTTCTACTTCTCTTACTTTTCTAGTAATCTCTACTCCTCCTCCTCCTCTCTTTCCCCTTATTTGTTTTTGATAAATTCAACTTTATACACCCCTGAGAAAAAGTGATAGAAATTTTTGAAGCGTACCGAAATAACAAGCCTGTGCATCTCGTTGTGATTTTGCACTGCCCAAACTACAAACGTGCTGGATTTAGTGTCTATCTTACCAGTTGCATCTCGTTGATATTGTCAAAAGGTTTGTGGCATTGCTAAGTTCATTATCTCTTGAACTATTGCGTTATTGTGCATTATTATTTTGCAAAAATTATTAAACCATGCATATATTCCCATTTCAACCACTGAACATAAAAGAATCAAGACACCATCTTGAAAATCTAGCCCCGAGTATTTTAAACATTTTGTAGTGCATTGACATTACTTTCTCCCTTGCCAGATAGAGCACACAAAGTTGACTATGTCCTGAGTGATGATTACTTAAAACTGACTTCTTGGAAAAAACAGTGAAATCTGGAGCCCACTTTGACTGAAAAACTGGTGCTTTCTAGAGCTAGGCTGATAACATTTTCAAAATCAACATATGAAGTTGACCCTGGGAACAGTAGAAATTCCTGTTGTGGAATGGTTGCTAGTTGAAAATGGAAAAAAGAAATTTGGTCATCGTCGCTTCTTGGACCCATAGTGACTGAACAAAGATATTGAGCTAAAATTTTACAGGACTTCATTACGAAAGAACCTGTGTGCAAAGTTAGAACAAAATCTGAGATGGTTGAGAGGGACCACTGGTCCACTTGACATGGAAAGACCCACCTGTATTTTTCATATATTTTGGCATTCATGTAAATTGACAGCCATGCAATAGTATGGGAGGCTTTTTGAGCAGATTTTCATTTTTCGTGGTTTAGCATTTGATTGTTCTCAATTCCATTGAAAGTTGCAGATAGTGACAGAAATTCGTTTTTCCTTTTTTTTTAAAGCAAAATGTGTGATATTTTTAGGGCAGTTTAGATGACCAATGATAAAACTAAGTACTTTCGCTAAAATTATCTGGATTTGAAAATAACTTTTTAACTACGGATATTTAAATTTAAAAAACTTTTCTTACTGTAATGGCGTCATTGTTGATTTTTTTTAATGAATGTAGAAAACATTGAATTTATAACAGTCAAAATGTACGATGAAAATATATTTGTTTTTGTTCAGACAAAAATCTGGGCTATTTTATTTCTAGAAAAACATTTAAAAAATCGAGAATGGAATTTAAAAAATTTTGATTAGGTTTTTAAAATCAGGTGTCGATCTTTTGGTGAAAACTTTTGTCCATTTCTGTTCATTTAGAAAATATACATTTTCCTGGATGTCTTTTCATCTCCTCACACCATAAAAATTCCGAAACGTATGCCGCCTGAAGTAAAACTTCCTGAGTTCAAAACATTCTTTTCAGGCGATGGATCTTCCTGTTATTTGGGTTCACAAAATCTTGACTGTGTATTA
>VCCN01006885.1:3458593-3471138 GCA_006491835.1 Architeuthis dux | reverse complement strand
AACTAAATCCACAATTTTGTCTATAAAATATACTTGACACTTTCTTGTAAAATCCTGAACTACCTATAGATTTTTTTAGGGTAAAATAAAGTGGATTTTGAAATCCTCATGTCTTAAACCCATGATTTAGCCTTTTAAAGTACTCAGATATGTCAACTGGGAGACGAGATATGAAATTCTGTTTTTTTGGTGTATGCTGGCGACCATTTTGTTTTATGCAAAAAAAACACATTTCGCACGCTTACACACAAAAAGCCCTCTCTTCAACCTTGAACCTTTTTAAAATCTCCTCATTGAAAATATTTAAGCTTAAATAACTTTAGTTGAGAAAATAAACAAAAACTAGCTGTAAAAGGTTGAAAAAAGATATATAAAACACTAAACAAACAACAAACATGAATGAATTTATTATTATTGTAAATTGCATTATATTTATATATTTTGATTCTTTCGTTTTAAATCCCGTCTAGATAGTCATTTTCGCCTTTAAAAACGAAACGAGTTATCTGATTTTTAATTCCCCGAACTTGTAAACAGAATTTATATTGCCATGGACCTATCTTTATATATATGCGAAAATTATTATTTAACTGCTATTATGAATAAAACAAATCATCAAATGAAAAGGGGGTTTCATCACATAAAAAAAAATGTTTTTTCCGAAATTTCGAATTGAAACCTCTTTAAAAAAAAGAAAAAGTTCGTCCTTTATTATATAAATACCAAAACTGTTATCAAAATCCAATGAATATTCGATTTTTCGTTTTTTAAAATGTGTGTCTTGCTCGTGAAAGCTTTTCGAATGCAAACCATTGTAATCTGTTGTTTACACTGCTACAGCATTTCTGCACTATTTGTTTTCAAAATATCTCCGGTTCTATATGAATATAGAGACCTGGCTTGTAAGAGAGTCAAGAGTGTTTCAAGTACAGTGGGGTCCGCTTAATAGGACCAACGATTAGTAGGCCCAGCCGCACAATGGGACCAATTTCGTAAGAACCGATTCAAACGTATGTAATCATCACTGATTTGCTTCTTAATTATGACCAATGCACCGTTTATTTGGACCAAGCAGCAGTGCTACCGAATTAGCATTTTTTTAAATAAAATCTGATAGAATTACTAAAAACATATTATTTATTCTTTCCAAAACGTTTAGGTTGTGACTAAAGTTAAATGTGAAATTAAGGGATTTAAGGGACATAACTTGTGGTTTTTATGCAAGTTGTTCCCCATGAATTCTAGAAACTGTTTGTTTGGTAAATCGGACCAGCCAGTTATTGGATCCACAATCGGTACGGTCCTATTAACCACTCTATATTATATCTATCTCTTTATTAAATTTCAGGAAACTTGGCTTTTACAGCAGATAAATGCTATCACTTTGAATAGATTCAATACTTGTTGAAAAAGACATTATCATTATGTATTTCGAACTGATTACAAAAATAATGAGAATCTGGCCTGAGCTTATTACCAGCATTGTATGGACCTATTACTGACCTTGTATTAAACTACCTAACTCGTATTTCTGTCTTCTCTCTTCCTACTCTCTTATTAAACTACCTAACTAATTTCTCTCTTCTCTTCCTACCGTTGTTTTTACCTAACATTCATTTCTTTTCTCCCCCTTCTTGCCCTCTTATTAAACTTTCTTTTCTATTTTCCTACCCTTTTATCAAACTACCTTTCTTTCCTGTCATCTCTCTTTTCCTACCCTCTTATTAAACTACCTAACATTCTTTTCTACCATCTCTCTTGCTATCCTCGTATTAAACTACCCAACTTTCCTTTCTGTCATATCCAGGGATGTAGTGCTGTTGGAGATTACTGGAGCACCACTCAGGTAGTTCTGTCTGGAGTCAGCATCTCTGATGACATTTTCATGCCATAAGAACTGACCTTTTCCCAATAGTGGATCGGGACTGGTCTAAACTTTGGTTGGACTGGCTGAAACCTGTATCATAGTTGAGGTGGACCGGATTTGAATTTCTCGATGACTAACATTACAGCATTTTCTTGTGTGTTTTGGAATCGGTAGCAGAGGTTTACTTTTAGTTTCTACCAACACATTTAAGCCTTCTCAGGGATACAGCGTATCTCTTTGTGACTGTTCTGTATCCTCTGGATATCTGAGCATTCTGGATCCAGATCTGCAGATGTCGGATCACGACCTTCCTTGTTGAATGACACAAAACCCAGTGCCTGTGTATCAATGTCTCCAAGCAATGGCTATGGCCTGAATCCATTGACAATATAGACCTTTGTCACAGACTTTGTCATATTGCTGACAGTGGTTTCACCATTCCATTAACATCTACATTCGAGTTGCTCTCCCATGCTCTGGGATTTGTGTCAGCAGCGATCACTCTTCCCATCTTGGGGGTCATACTTGGAGGGATGGATGATTCGCTTCCAGTGTCTGTGTATAAGTTCACTTGTATTCTACCAATGCACGCGGTGACCCATTTGGACTGGAACCTTTTTGTGTCAATGCGATTCACTGTATTTTGGACCCCCTGCAGCAACAGGTATTTTCCACCACAAAGTTCAGAATGATTAGCATCTACGACAACAACTTTTGGGGAAAAGATTACAATGACCACTAACAGAGTTTAGAAGCCAGTCTTAAACGATGCGCTGAAAAAGGCATAGTGATAAAACTGAATAAATCCACATTCTGCATGAACAGAATTAAGTGATCTGGGAGCATTTTAACACCTGAAAGATTATCTGCAGACCCAAATAAGATCGAGAAGATCATCGAAGCATGTCGCCCGGAAAACACTGCAGACATACGCTCGCTATGTTGCATACCCTTTTACACGTTCTGTCGACATGTTCTTTCGACATGAGATGTCTCGTCGTGGGTTACTCACTTGTGAGAGGAAATGCTGAACTTGGATAGAAAGGAAGGACTCGAAGACTCGAAAGTTGTTTGTAAAAATATGTGAACATATTTTTTATTTCTTAAGTTACATTTTGTCGGTCGGATAATGAAGAGTGGGAGAGAGATAAGGGGTGCCCGAGAGACCGTTCCCTACAGGGGAACTTGGTTTTATGCCTCCCCAGCCCTAGGCGGTCTGCTTGGGTCTCTGCCTGGGTATCTGTCCTCTGCTTGGGTCCTGGGTTTTCTCCGTCTCTTCTCTGAGCTTTATGGAGTTTCGAACGCCCACGCTGGTTTCCACATCCTGTTTTGGGACACCTACGCATTTCCTAAGGTGACCGGATCACTTCCACTTCCGCACAGTTTTTTGGCCTGAAAATGACCTTCTCGTGGTAGTATATCATAACAGCTACTCATGGTCTGCTAATACAATGCAAAGTTTGCATTTGATACCCGAGAGGTCCCAGTGTCCTAAGAACAGGTAACTGCGCCTCTCCGACAACTACTAACAAAAAAGGGACTCGTTTCAGATGAAACAAAGAACACAAAGAGGCATAACAGAAACCCGTCAGAGTGATGAACTCATAAACAACACTCCAACCTTATAACCAACAAAGGACCATCCACTTTGTAGCAGATGCTTCGACAGTTGGAATCCAGGCCAGCCGGTACCAACAAAAAACCAGCGGAAGTTGGGTGCCCATTGATCACGCTAACAGAGCCCTAACACCCAATGAACAAGAATATTTACCAGCCAAACGAGAGGGTTTAGCTCAAGCATGGGGTCAAGAGATGTTCAGATACTATCTCTTCAGATGAGCCATCCAAGACCTTCCATCTACTCTGAAGTAACTACCAGGCCCTCAAATGCTGTGCGACTATGGAAGCCTACAAATCAATTTCCAATACACAGATCCACAAACTTGACATTATGTTTTTTTTTTAATCTGTTTGCTTGTGTCTTTGTAAATATGAACAGCATGTCAATGAAAATTATCTGACCTTCAATTAAAACAGAAGATTTTTTAAAAATCTATCTGAAAAATGAAAACCATAAAACTTCATAAAAATCTTGTCTATGTATTTTCATGCATAATTAGAAATAGCAGATCAACATAATTCAAGCATATAAAAGCTTTGAGTATCATTTTTCAAAAATAAATGGGACTTCACCCTGAACGGAAATCCTTTTCTAACATGTCTACTGACTTACACACTCTACAATTACGGAACTGAAAAATCATGAGAATATACAAATGAAAGTAGCAATTATCTATTGAGATGTATTGTTTAAGAGTTCTCTCAATTGATATCTCTCAAACATGAAATAAGATCTATGAATAAAAGACATGAGTTTTTCTTAATTGGCAGTTAAAAAGTTGAGAATCTCAAGAATTTGAATGTCACATCTAAAAATCTTTTCCTCATTTTTATTATAACATAAAATAATTAGAATTCATTTAAGATTTATTATGGATTTATTTGATATTTTGGAGTTGTTGGCAATATCACACAATACAAAAGAGAAGGATACAAACTAATTCTCACATTCAGTTGACAAAGGGCATTACATAGTAGTTACAAGGTAAAAGGAGAAAATTGTATGAATTCCCTCCTTTCTGTAGCTGAAGGTGTCTACTTTTGTTCAAGATTTCACAAGATTACGGTTTTTCCCTAGTGTGAATTTGTAGGTGATCTTTCAAATGTGGTTTCTGTGAAAATGCATGTCCGCACATTTCACAAAGAAATGGTTTCTCTCCTGTGTGTGTTCGCATGTGTCTTTTCAAATCTCCCTTCCTAGAAAATGAAGATCCACATATTTCACAAGGAAATGGTTTCTCTCCAGTGTGTGTCCTTATGTGACTTTGCAAATTTGAACTCTTTGAAAATGTTGATCCACAAATGTCACAGGAATATGTTTTCACATCCCTGTGGGTTAGTAATTTCCAAGCTGATTGTTTGGAAAATGAAGAATCACATATTTCACGAGAATATGGTTTCTCCCTCATGTGAGTTTGAAGGTGGTCTTTCAAATGTGATTTCTGTGAAAATGCATATCCGCACACTTCACAAGGAAATGGTTTCTCCCCTGTGTGTGTTCGCAAGTGTCTTCTCAAATCTGAAGTGCTAGAAAATGAAGATCCGCATATTTCACAAGGAAATGGTTTCTCTCCAGTGTGTGTCTGTATGTGTCTTTGCAAGTTTGAAGGCCTTAAAAATGTTGATCTACAAATGTTGCAGGAATGTGGTTTCTCATCACTGTGGGTTAGTAAATGTCCCTTCCAAGCTGATCGTTGGGAAAATGCAGCATCACATATTTCACAAATATATGGTTTCTCTCCAGTGTGTATTCGCATGTGTATTCGTAAGCTGGAATTTCTAGAAAATGTTGAATCACATATTTTACAATAAAATATCTTCTTTCCAGTAACTATTTGCATATGATTTTTTAGATCTAAACCTACTGAAAGAGCTGATTCATCAATTTCACTAGAACTGAGTTTCCTTATATCGTGTGGTTGCAACTGTCTTTTCAAATGTGAATTCTGTGAAAATGCAGAACCGCACACTTGATAGGAAAATGGTTTCTCTTCTCTGTGTGTTTGCATGTGTCTTTTCAGATCTCCATTCCTAGAAAATGAAGATTTACATATTTCACAGGGAAATGGTTTCTCTCCAGCGTGTGTCCTTATGTGCCTTTGCAAATTTGAACTCTTTGAAAATGTTGATCCACAAATGTCACAGCAATGTGGTGTTGCATTCCTGTAGGTTAGTAATTTCCTAGCTGATTGTTTGGAAAATGAAGAATCACATATTTCATGAGAATATTGTTTCTCCTTCGTGTGCATTTGCAGGTGTTCTTTCAAATGTGATTTCTGTGAAAATGCATAGCCGCACACTTCACAAGGAAATGGTTTCTCCCCTGTATGTGTTCGCACATGTCTTCTCAAATCCGAAGTACTAGTAAATGAAGATCCGCATATTTCACAAGGAAATGGCTTCTCTCCAGTGTGTGTCTGTATGTGTCTTTGCAAGTTTGAAGGCCTTAGAAATGTTGATCTACAAATGTTGCAGGAATGTGGTTTCTCATCACTGTGGGTTAGTAAATGTCTCTTCCAAGCTGATCGTTGGGAAAATGCAGTATCACATATTTCACAAATATATGGTTTCTCTCCAGTGTGTATTCGCATGTGTATTCGTAAACTGGAATTTCTAGAAAATGTTGAGTCACATATTTCACAATAAAATATCTTTTTTCCAGTGACTGTTTGCGTATGATTTTCTAGATTTAAATCTACTAAGAGAGCTGATTCATCAACTTCACTAGAGCAGGGTTTCTCTCTATTGTGTGATTGCAAGTGTCTTTTCAAATGTGAAGTCTGTGAAAATGCAGATCCGCACACTACACAGGGAAATGGTTTCTCTCCTCTGTGTGTTTGCATGTGTCTTTTCAAAGTTGAACTTGTAAAGCAGGCTAAAACGCATATATTACAAGAATAATGCTTTTATGCTGTGGGCATTTGCATATATCTTATGAAAGCTGAATTACAGTAAGCTCTTGATTTAACAGACCCCCGTATAACAGATTTTGACTCCAACAATCCTCATCATAAGGCTGAAATTGGGCACAGGCAGAACTTGGGCTGTGCCACATTTTGAAAAATATTAAGGCTTTACTTTTAGAATAACCAGTATTTTAAATTATGCCTAAATTAAATCTAATTTACAGAAACATGGGTCTCCATGATAGATTTTAGATAAGATTTTGGTTCACCGCCAAATGTTAAAAAGGTTAGTAAATATTACATAGTTTACTATACTTCAATAATTTTATATTGTACAGTACGGTGTAATGTATTAAGACCTTTTCTTACATTAAAAAAAATTATTATAATTATAATATATACAGTAATGTAAATTGTATTGAAGCTTTTTTTACATTAAAAAAAATGGTAAAAAATTGACTGCTAGGTTATTTTGTCATTTAATGGACTTTCAGCATTAATGGACACCTCTACCCCATTATTAGTTTGATAAATCAAGTGTTCACTATTTATAAAGATCCAGAGCCACACACTTCACAAGAATATGCTTTCTCTTCTATGTTTGTTTCCATGTGTCTTCTTAAAGCTGACCTTCTTCAAAATGTACAATCAAAAGATTTACTTTTCTATGATTTGTTTTTATTTGGCCTGTATTTTTTGGTGTATGTAAATCAGATGGATTCATTTGTTTTTAAACATGTGAGACAATCTGTGAATGAAAAAAAAGATATTTTTAAAGGCAATATATGTTGAAATAACATTAGTGAAACTTTTAATCAACTGAGATAAAATGGACAATTTGTTTCAAAACTTTAGTAGATTTTTAGAGCACATAGCCATTGAAATCAAAATGTTGAATTGAAAAGAATTTGGAAACCACAAAGTCAATAATTATGATAACAATTTTAACCATGACATTAGAAAAATTATTGCAAAGAGAGAAAAATTTTCCAATAAAATCACATAAAACTGTGAATTTGCATCAAAGAGAGGGACTTTGTCCTCAAAATTTTCAATGATTAACAAAAATCTTTTAAAAAATGAATTGCAATGGAACATCGACAGACTTTAAAAAAAATATTGCTAAAAACCATTGACCTAAGAGTACAGAACTCTTTTATAAGGTACTCACTGTGGAAGATTTTGTTCACTTCCGATTTTTACCTTTGTAGTGGACTGGTACTTGGTCTTTAAGCAAAATTCAACTACATTTAAAACCTAAAGTTAGCTTTACTTGTAATACTACTACTAATCACTAACCAGCAGGAGTCTATGGTTATCCAACCTAATGAATAATGTGTGCAAGAAACATTGAAGTCTATTTTTGGTTCCCCTTTCCACATAGTAATAAAGAACATTCCAAAGCAAGGTGTACAATATTTAAGAACTGAATAGGAAAAGGATTAGATGAAAGTGGAGTTACCCCCCCCTCTATAACTAACGATGTGACAGAGTTCGTCAAGAGATGCCATAATTTTGCCCACCTTGTCAAAGAGGATGCGATTATGGTAGACTTGCCTGAACTAAAAAGCATTGACACAAAAAAAATAAGATTGTCAGGTTAAACAAAGACATTGTAATAAAATCACTAACCGGAATGGGGGGTAAATGTTGAGCATCGGTGCATATCTCCTAAAATATGGGGATATTGTGTCAGTCTCTTCTGATCATATGTGCGGAGAGTGGTGGTTCGATCTCATGATCGATAGGGAAGCCTTCAACTCTATTCCCAACTGTTTGGACAATTCTTGTTATTGTTAGTGGCAGAAGGCCAGTGTGCTGGTTTTGCAGTGAAAGTGGTCACGTCGCTGCAGCCTGCAAGGGGAAGAAGGCCCCTGAAAAGCCGGCCGTCAACACACAAGATCCCCTTCCACCTACAGAGGCCGTCGAAAAAGGGATCAATAGCAGATGTGCCTACTTCCGGGATCCGAAAAATCAGGTCCACAACTGGTGCACACCTTTGTCCCCCTTCCGAAGTCCGCTTCTCCATCACTGAATAAGGCTGAAACACCAGCAGAGAAGTCTGACGGCGAGTGGCAGGCAGTAGGAAAAGATGGAAGGAAGGCCCAAACAGCGGTTACTCAGTCCCCACATAGACCCCCAACCGTGAGGCACCGACAGTCCCTTAAAGGAGACCCAGCAAAAAAAAATATTGTCCAATTAAAAATAACAAAAAACAACAAAAAAATATATGAAAAATTACCCGAAACAGTAATTTTAAAAAAATTATTTTATTTGATAAGTTACCGTTTCTTCGTTAAAATGACATACACTTCGATCTTTGCCAGTAAGAAAAGATTTTTTAAAAATCGAAAGATTTTTTAAAAATCGAAAGATTTTTAAAAATTTCTATAAAAAAAACTTTGTTAATGTTAATATATATTTTGTTTTTACGGAAAGTAGCTAAAATATGAGTTAGCAAATGAAGAGCAATACTTTTACTTTTTTAAATTCCTAAATAATGCTTTCATACCGATTCCCCGAAGCTACATTTTCAAAAAGAAATGTAAACAGAATGTATTTTGCCTTGGACCTATCTTTATATATGGGCAAAAACTATTATTTGACAGCTATAAATAAATAAAATTTTCATCACATAAAAAAAGTTTTTTTCCCGAAATTTCGAATGGAAACTTCTTTTAAAAAAAGTTCGTCCTTTATTATATAAGAACCGAAAGTTTTATCGAAATCTAATGAATATTCGATTTTTCGTAAAATTTTAAAATCTACGTGTTTTGCTCGTGAGAGCTTTCCGAAATGATCGCATGCAAATCATTATGTAATCTTTTGTTTACAATGCTACAGCTTTTTGCACTACTTGCTTTCAAAATATCTCTGGTTCTATAAGGTGTACACAAATAATTTTTACCCGAAATTTTTTTCCAATCTTTCTTCTTATTGATGCCACAAAAGTCCTGCCGATAAAATTAAAGTTTAGACAATTTTGACAGTTTTTTTCGTAAGGTGTCTAGGTAAGTTTTGTCAGAGAAGTCCGTGGGTCTGCCCATAAATCAAGGATATTTAAAGAAGAAACTAGAATTGTGTTATTTTTCCCTTAAAAAGCGTGGAATCAATTCGTTCAAACCATAACAAAAATATTCAAGTTCAAAAACAATGATAAAAAAACGACATTAAGAAACAGAAAAATACGATACAAACGTCAAATTACCTTATTTTTGGTCAGAGCAGTAGAACGGAAGCGGTGTTCAACATGATTTAGTCACCTGAGCAAAGAACATCCAACTTATTTATTTGTTCATATACACAAGCTGGACCCGTACACACACCACGGGTGTTAACAACTGAGATTATCTCACGTCTCTGCTCTTCTCTCACCCTTTGTCTGTATCTTCTCGTTCTGTTTTTTTTTTTTTAAATAAATGTTTCATCTCCTCCAATCTTTGTTGCCGTTTTGTTTTATGGACGAAAATTTCAGCGTGAAATCGACACATGAGAAATTTTAAAATCTGGCAAAAATCAGCATATTATTCGATTTTAATAACATTTTCGATACTTATTTATTAAAGGGCGAATTTTAAAAAAAATAATTTTCCATTCCAAATTTTTTCCCCCTATGATTCCTACACCACCTTTTATTAATTTGATGATTTATTTATTTTATATAATCATGTTTTCGTTTGATATTCAGGAACTGCTGGAATAGAACTCTTACTTTGGCATTCAAAAAACCGGAAAATTAAGTAAAATAATTTGTGGTGGGATGCCAATTTTTTGTTTTATACGATTAATTATAATTCAGGCTTTTGATCTGTGAAAAAAAATATTTTTCACTCAATATTTAAAAAAAAAGATTTTTCATCATTTTTATCGATTTATTCCGATATTTTTAAAATGTATTTTTATTCTTTCTATATCGTGTTTCGACTGAAACTTATATTAAAAATATTATAACAAGGATGAATAATTAAATATAGCAAAATGATTAAAAAATATTTGTTTCGTGCATCTTGTTTATTTTTTCCACTCAAATATATGTGTACTGCATTGTCTACTATACATTTTTTAAAAATCAGGTGTCGCTTACACCCTTGAGATTTTTTTCATTTTGTTCATACCTACTAAATGTTATACATGGATTAGTTTCATATTACCTCCTCAGTAACTTTCTTTTCTCCTCTCTCCCTTCCTACCCTTTTATTAAACTACTTTCTTTCGTTTCTGCCCCTCTCTTCCTACCTTCTTATTAAAACTCTTTTCTGCGATCTCTCTTCCTACCCTATTATCAAACTATATACACTTGAAATAGGCTTTTTTACAGCAGTTAATTGCGTCAATAAGCCAACTTCAGTGTAGTTGGGCTGGGATTAAACTAATAAGAAAAATGGTAGTTAAATTTGGTATAACTGATGTTAGAATAAAGATTATTTTAAATAATATTGATATTCTTGGACGTGGCCATCTTTTCACTTAGGCTGTTCTATGCGTTTGCTACTCTTGCTGAGAAGAAATTCTTTCTAACACAAGAGGTCTGAATTTGTAGTTTATGGCTGTGTCCTCTGGTTTTACAGCAGATAGATGAAGTCAGCATTTTCTTATCAGGGCATTTTGAGCAATAATCCATGTTGTTCCGAATTCTATAGACCTCTAGTAGGTCTGCACATTTTCTTCTGTATTCAAGGGTCTCTAGATTGAGTTGTTTTAATATTTCAGTGTAAGATATATCTCCCAGCCTCGGATTGGTTTAGGTGGCTCTCCTCTGAACTCTCTCTCTCTCTATGGCATCCAAGTTGTATTTCAGGTAAGGAGACCATATGCAGAAAGCAAACTCCAGATGGGGACGTACCAGAGACTCTTTTCCATCCTCTCTCTTCTTAACTAGGCCAGAACAAATGTGAGGTTAGATGGGCCAGTTCGCATGGGTCTACGATTTTGAGGCGGCCTACTCTCCCTGGTAGAGGCAAAGGAGGGATCCTTTAGCACAACATATTAATATTTTAAAGAAGATTCATAAAGATTAATACTGATAACATATAGATAAATAAATGCAGATAACTGAAACCAACTAGTGTTCCAAATATATTACAGTAAACTCTCGCTATAACAAACCTCAATATAACGAATTTCGGCCTTAACGAACTGATGGATCCATTCGAACTGACTTTGGATTTACCGAACAAATTTCAATAAATGCGGCGAATATGTGGACCATAACAAACTTTCGGCACAATAATGTTTTAAATTAAATTGTTACTAAATTAAAACTATTTATTTATTTTATGTATAAAACAGACACAAAACACTGTTGAATGATGAACAATATAGCACATGATACTTTATGCTCACAACCGGTAAAGACCAATAAAAGAATATTTCGGGTGAATAGAATTTGTGTCCCCGAAAACGTTAGTGTGCCAAACTTTTTTCTTATTTCGAAAATAGAACAAGGGGAAATCAAACTGCCTTTGGATTTACTGAACAATGTTCATTAAATGCGGCGAACTACCGAACTTATTTCTTATTTACCAAACGAGGGGAAACCATAGGGTATAATGAACTTTTGGCTTTAACGAACACCCCTGTGATGTCCTGCCAGGCTGCGCAAGGGAGCAAATACCACAAGTTACCTCCCTTGCCACAAACCCATAAAACGGAAGTGAGTCCCCGGTCATGCGTCAGACAAACCTGGGAAAATAAAGAAGATCGCTCAGAAGCGAGACGACAACAGTTCTCTCGCTGACTGTGATCAGTAAACATCACATTTGTCTTTGTCCTTTGCTTCATCTTTCCCTTTCAGCGAGACTCCCACGAGCTGGGAGACACTACATTTTGGCGACGAGGGACGAGATCCGTCTCTAAAAAAAAACACAAAGGAATAACCACCTCAACACACGATGGCTAATTTCCTGCCTCCGTTTCCACCATTCCAGGTACACAGCGGAGAAAGCACAAATGGTGTCAGATAGCGAAAATAGCTTGAAAAGCTCGAGAATCCGCTGTCCACCATGGACGTAGAAAACGAAAAAAGAAGACGGGCCATGTTTCTCCACTATGCCGGCGACGAAATCTTTGAGATCGTCGATAGCCTCACGGATGTAGAAAAGGGACTCAGGGCGACGCATATGGTGAATGGGGTAGAAACACCAGCGGGCTAC
>VCCN01006885.1:3446570-3457380 GCA_006491835.1 Architeuthis dux | reverse complement strand
ACACACGCAAAACAATAACTACATACACGCAGAACTGTTGGATCCGGATGATAGCAAAACAAGAAAAAAACCGTTAGAGCTGTGTGAATACAAAACAAAAAAATACAAAAAAGGGGGAAGGGGGTAAGCATGGAAATAAACTAACCGTTCCACATGCACACAAAGGACGTTTAGGCTCCTACAACAGCAAACCCCCAGCATGTCCTAAAATAAACGCGTCCCCTACAAAGACGTACCATGCACGTCAACCTACACAAAAACACAGAACACAACACAAAGAGAAGGACCTCACATCCTCCTTAATGATGAGGGGAGTGGTGTGATGTCCTGCTAGGCTGCGCAAGGGAGCAAATACCACGAGTTACCTACCTTGCCCGAAACCCATAAAACGGAAGTGAGTCCCCGGTCATGCGCGAGGCAAACCGGGGGAAATAAAGATCGCTCAGAAGCGAGACTACAGCGGTTCTCTCGCTGACGGCGATCAGTAAACAACACATTTGTCTTTGTCCTTTGTTCCTTTGCTTCATCTTTCCCTTTCAGTGAGACTCCCACGAGCTGGGAGACACTACAACCCCCTCCCCCAATTAGTTCGTTATAGCGAGGGTTTACTGTATATGTATCTCTTTATTAAATTTCAAGAAACCTGGCTTGTAAGAGAGTCAAGGGGCACCCTTTAGAAGAAGACTCACAAAAAATTAATACAGCTAAAATATAAATAAATAAATGCAGATAACTGAAACCAACTAGTGTTTCAAGTACAGTGGAATCTGCTTAATAGGACCAACGGTTAGTAGGCCCAGCCGCGCAATAGGACCAATTTTGTAAGAACCTATTCATTAACGAACGAGAAAATGCCCCCCGTGCCCCGAATGGAAGGGGCCCCCAAAACCTTTATAGCTAATTATATTGTTTTATTAGAAATTGTTGCTCCACCATTACTGTTAATTACTTGAAAAATCAGATCTGGCACACTTTGAATCAAACGATGGTGGAATTCATCAGGGACCTCATTCCAAGCTGCTAAGATGGACGTTTTGAGTTCCTGCAGCAGATTAATTTGCCTCCCACCTTCAAAAATCTTCCTTACCAACCATCCCTATATGTTTTCAATGATGGTGAGATCCGGGCTGTTGGCCGGTCAAATCAAAACGTTTATACCTTGCTCTTGAAGAAATCATTGCATGACTCTTCCAGCATGAATAGGAGCATTATCCTGTTGAAATACGAACTGTGGGCAGCCGATCTGAACACCTTCAGCTACAAAATTGACATTTCTTAGCATATCCACGTATCCTGTCTGTCAATAGAATACTCAGAAATCCAGAGTATCTAGAACGATCACAAAGAGACACACTGTATCCCCGAGAAGATATGCAAAGGCTTAAATGACTTGATAGAAACTAAAGGTAAAGCATTTTTTTTCATACTTTGGAATTGATGGCAGACATCAATTCCAAAATATGAAAAAATGCTGTAATGGCTATCATCAAGAAATTCAAAGATCCATTCTTCAATGACAAAATGATTGCTCCTGTCCACCTCAACTATGACACAAAGTTTCAACCAGTCCAACCCAAGTTTAGACCAGTCCCGATCCACTATCAGGAAAATGTCAGAGACCGACTGAAGTTCCTGAAAATGTCATCACAGATGTTGGCCATATTATTTCACATTAGTGTGTAATGGATATTGTAATTACAGAGGAAAAGGGTAGAGTGATCCGAATGAACATTGACAACACCCCATTAAATCCAAGGATGAAGTGAACTATGTACCCCAAGGAATTTGTCACAAACTAAAAGAGGCAAAAGTCTTTACAGAAATGGACATGGGGTGGGGCTACCACCAACTAAGAGTTGATGAAGAATCAAAGAAAATTGCCATCTTTCAAACACATGAGGGGATCCATCTTATGGACAGACTATTGTACTATTAAGGTCCAAGATATGGTTTCTGGGTATGGACAAGCTGATCAAGAACTGCATCAACGGATTTATTCCAGACAAGTAATGAAATTGTTCAAAATTTTCACTAGAGTTTAAAGTTTTATGGTGCACTGTATATACAACTAAAAATGCCTATACAATTGTTATCAAGTAACCATTTAGGTATTTGAAAAATCAATTGTAAATTTTATCTTTTACTGCAACATTTCAAAATCAATAAAACTTAAATACTAACACTTAAATGAAACATATGAGGGAGTATCAATAAGTCTGAAGCCTTACACATAGTTATTAGCTGAATTTTGATCGGAAACTTTTGCAGTATAATGTTTGATCTATGTGATTAATATTCACCACTGAATCAAGTGCATTGAAAAATAAATATTTGTTGTGTAAAATAAATACTTTTTTTCATAATTAGTCTTTGGACATTGATGTACCTGCAAGTCAACCACAATACACAGATGCACAAACCTGACAAATATGAACAGCATCCAATGAAAATTCTCTGACCTTCAATTAAAACAGAACATTTTTCTTTGCTGCAATTGTTTGTTTTGAAATCTATCTGAAAAATGAAAACCTTAAAACTTCATAAAAAGCTTGTCTATTCATGCATAATTAGAAATAGCAGATCAACACAAGTGTTTCAAGTATCATTTTTCAAAAATAAATGGGACTTCACCCAGAACGGAAATCCTTTTCTAACATGTCTACTAGGTATCTCTGGCAGCACATTGACACCCCAGTTTAAAACCTAAATTAAAATTTTAAAACTGTTGTTTGTAAGGTTTTGCTTATTTTTGTTAGAAAGAATAAAGTCCAAATATGTGTCCGGAAAAAAAAAAAAATTCAATGTAGAATTGTGCTCTTAAAAGTCAATTTTAAGTTTAAAACTTTTCTTGACCTTTTGGAAAACTTTAAAAAATTCGAAATCTGTAATTCAAAACACTTTTTAAAATAAAATATTTTTAAAAAGTTTTTTTTAAAACTTAACTAAAATAGTTAGTTTCATTATTACTGAACAATACTCAACAGAATAATTGCAATTTTCTTTGAAAAAAACCACATTAATACCTTTTTTTCACATGGCGGGGGGGGGGGTCAAATATCTGTCAGCGCCTGTGACTTATCACAAAAGATAAGCCTGTCAACAATAGGATCTGCTGCTAATTGACAATTATGGAAACCAGTACTTATCAGTGAACCAGGAGCAGCAGGTCGTAAATGTGAATAAAACCAGATGGCTGACTGTGAGATTATTACAGCTGTGTTGTCTCCTCTTGGACCAGGAATTTAATGCTAAGATTATTTCTCTTTTTACAGAAAATAGCAATAAATTATATTTTATCAGATGAATGAAAAATATTGACAATTATAGCAGTATTTGTTTTTTCGCAGTTTTTTACAAAACATTTTTTACGGAAATTTTCAATCTAGCTTGTTCAAAAATGGAAGCAGAATTTATATTTTCATGGTCTTGACTTTATGATGTAAAAAAATCAGATCGATGCTGACATAATACATAAAATAAATCATCAAATGTTTTAAGGGGAGTTTTTTTAATCCGAATGAAAGAATATTTTTTTCCCAAAATTTGGAATACAAACTCATTTAAAAAAAAATTCATCCTTTAGTCGATAAGTATTGAAAACTTTATTAAAATCCAATAAGTAATTGATGTGTTGTAATTTTTAAAAATCTAGGTGTTCTTTGCTTGTTAAAATGGGGAGAAAATTTACACTTTATTATTACGAACCAATCTTGTTTACATCTTGCGCGTATATTTACGCTATTTTTATTCAACAATATCTCCAGTTCTATAAGGTGTACACAAATAAATTTTATCTCATATATTTTGCTAATCTTTCAACTTACTAATGACACTAACATTTTTCAACAAAGTTTTATATGATTTTGACATTCATTTTATCAAGGTGTCAAATTAGGTCACGAGGACGCAGTCATCACTAATGTCTACTGACTTTAAGAGTTCTCTCAAGTTATATCTCTCGAACATGAAATAAGATCTATAAATAAAAGACATAAGTTTTTTTAAATTGGCAGTTAAAAAGTTGAGTATATCAAGAATTTGAATGTCACCTCTAAAAATTATTTTCCCATGTTTTTATTATAACACTAGACTGGCCGCTGCAGGGTCAAACTTCACACCTACTTCTATTTCGACTTAAGGATCATTACTGCAACTTTTGTATTGTATATATAATAAATAAAAAAATTATAAAAATATTGTTTTTTACATATTTATTATTTAGAATAAAATAAGCCCATGCATATGGTAAATCAGTAAGTCAGTAAGACAGCCGGCTACCGATCACTTGGTCATGAGTTTAAAATCAGGTATGGGGAGTTTGACAATAAAATAATTAAAATTCATTTAAGATAACACAATTCAAAAGTGAAGGTACAAACTAATTCTCACATTCAGTTGACAAATCATTACATAGTAATTACAAGACAAGAGGAGACAATTGTATGAATTCCCTGTCTTTTTTGCTGTAGCTGAAGGTGTCTACTTTTTTTCAACATTTCACAAGATTATGGTTTTTCCCTAGTGTGAATTTGCAGGTGATCTTTCAAATGTGGTTTCTGTGAAAATGCATGTCCGCACACTTCACAAAGAAATGGTTTCTCTCCTGTGTGTGTTCGCATGTGCCTTTTCAGATCTCCCTTCCTAGAAAATGAAGTTCCACATATTTCACAAGAAAATGGTTTCTCTCCAGTGTGTGTCCTTATGTGACTTTGCAAATTTGAACTCTTTGAAAATGTTGATCCACAAATGTTGCAGAAATATGGTTTCACATCCCTGTAGGTTAGTAATTGTCCCTTCCAACCTGACTGTTTGGAAAATGAAGCTTCACATATTTTCTCCCTAGTGTGAGTTTGCAGATGTTCTTTCAAATGTGACTTCAGTGAAAATGCAAGTCTGCACACATCACAAGGAAATTGTTTCTCTCCTGTGTGTGTGCACATGTGTCTTTTCAAATGTGAGTTACTAGAAAATGAAGATCCACATATTTCACAAGGAAATGGTTTCTCTCCAGTGTGTGTCTGTACGTGTCTTTGCAAATTTGAAGGCTTTGAAAATGTTGATTCACAAATGTTGCAGGAATATGGTTTCTCATCACTGTGGGTTTGTAAATGTCTTTTCCAAGCTGATTGTTTGGAGAATGCAGAATGACATATTTCACAAAAATATGTTTTCTCTCCAGTGTGAATTTTTAGGTGGACTTTCAAAAGTGATTTCTGTGAAAATGCATATCCGCACTCTTCACAGGGAAATGGTTTCTCTTCTGTGTGTGTTTGCATGTGTCTTTAAAAAGTTGAACTTGTAAAGCAGGTTAATCCGCATATATTACAAGAATAAGGCTTTTACACTGTGTACGTTTGCATATATCTTATGAAAGCAGAATTACAGTAAGCTCTCAATTTAACAGACCCCAGTATAACTGATTTTTTAAAATTATGCCTAAATTAAATCTAATTTACAGGAACATGGGTCTCCATGATAGATTTTAGATGAGATTTTGATTGACCACCCGAAAATGTTAACTACACTGTCAAAAAGGTTAGTAAATATTACATCTTTATTATGATTTTATCATTTTATATTGTACAGTACTGCTTAATGTATTAAGGCTTTTTCCTACATTAAAATAAATTGTATTATTATTATAATTTTATAGTATACAGTAATGTAAATTGTATTGAAGCTTTTTTTACATTAAAAAACTGAAAGAAATTGCCTCCTAGGTTATTTTGGCATTTAATGGACTTTCAGCATTAATGGACACTTCTACCCCACTATTAGTTTGTTAAGTCAAGTGTTCACTATTTATAGAAATCCAGAGCCACACACTTCACAAGAACATGCTTTCTCTTTTATGTTTGTTTCCATGTGTCTTCTTAAAGCTGACCTTCTTCAAAATGTAGAGCCAAAAGATTTACTTTTTCTGTGATTTGTTCTCATTTGGTCTGTATTTCTTCTTTTGGTGTATGTAAATAAGATGGATTCATTTGTTCTTAACCATGTGAGACAATCTGTGAATGGAAAGAAAAAGATGTTTTTAAAGACAATGTATGTTGAAATAACAATAGTAAATAATAATTCCAATAGATCACTGAAATCCCATGAGCTGAGTATTACCAAAAATGAAAGACTTTTAAAATAAAAAAAAGAATTGCAATATAACATCGACGACTTTTAATAAAATATTGCCAAAAACCATTGACCTAAGAGAACAGAACTCTTTTAAAAGCTACTCACTGTGGAAGATTTTGTTCGCTTCAGAATTTTACCTTTATAGAGGACTGATGCTTGGTCCTTAAGCAAACTCCAACTACATTTAAAATTTAAAGTTAGCTATATTTATAATACTACTACTAATCACAACCCAGCAGGAGTCCATGGTTGTCCAACCTAATGAATAATGTGTGCAAGAAACATTGAAGTCTATTTGGTTTGTAAGTTTTTTCTTGTTTTTGCTAGAAAGAATAAAGTCCAAATATTTGTCCAGAAAAAAGAAAAAGAAATTTCAACATGCAATTGTGCTCTTAAACGTCAATATTAAGTTTTGAAATGGAAATTTTCAAAATTGTCGCCTTTTTGTCTGACCTTTTTTAAAATTTCAAACTGTAATTTAAAAAATTACTAAAAATAAAGTATTCTTCCTATGGATTTGATTACATTAGAAATAGTTAGTTTCATCATTACTGAACAAAATTTAGCACAATAATTACAACATTTTTTTGCAAATAACAACAACAATACCTTTTTTTCATGTTGGGGGTTCAAATATCCTTGGCTGTCATTATGAGTGATTAATGACGAAAAAACCTGTCAACAAGCAGCAGGTATTGATACACGTGACAATTACTGAGACCAATCCTGATGCTGAAAGAAACAAGACGTTTTGCAAGCGTTTTTCTAACAAGAACCTGAATTATCCATCTGCTTTCCTTCTTAATGAGCTTTTAGAAGATGTAAAGAACATAGGCGATGAACAGGAGTTGTTAATGAGTACATATCTACATTAAAGAAGTAAATAATCCAAGAATTCTAGGAAACTATAGCTTTCTTCCTAGCTGGAAAACACTGGTGAATCATTGCAAATATGCAATTGCAGCTCTACACGACTGCAGCTTGAAGGATGATGATTTAGATAGATCCTTTGGTAGAATGCTCTGACTATAGTTGCAGAGTTCAGCTGAACGAGGAGAAAGAATGGCCTTTAACTCTGAACAAACTGATAAAAATGCTGGAATGTGTGCCACTGCAGAGTCTATACAATATTTACTATACTATGTATGATTTTGCTGAGAAGAATGAATATGATTTTGCTAAAACAAATTCCCACATTAAGATTTGGTATCTAGCAAGCGATTACAAGAGCCTAATAACAAGAGAGCCTAGTCAAAAGCAAGTCATTATGGGGTTTGTCATTCATAGAATGACCGGCAGCAAGGAAATTGCAAATATGTTGCACAAATGCAATCACACCATTTCTTATCAAGATATAAGAACGCAAATCCTGGCATGGTCAAGAATGGTCTCTTCGCGACAGTTGCTTTTGTCAAACAAATGTGCATAGTACTCTAGACAACAACAATGGAAGGCAAAAAACAATAACAAGTTCAGGCACCACTCACGATTCTATCAAGATTTTGTTTCAACTAACAACTAAAGAAAAGAAGGAGTCTATCATTAAAATTGGGTAACAAACGGAACAACTTGATACCTGTGACAGCATAGACAGTGAGCTAGCAGAGGTAGCACCGTACTATAAACGTGTTGAACCTCCTCCCATGACAAATCTTAGTGACGATGAGAATTCAAGTGATGAACTTTTTTATCAATTTCGAAAAATTTCTGGAAGAGACCAAACATTTTGCTCTTTTCTATGATTTGATGCAAATGAGGTAGTTCATCCCAACTTCTTTCTTGGGAAGATCTTTTTTCTGAAAGAAGACATCCTAAGGAACATTTTGGTAACCTATTCATAGGATCATGTGGGGGGGGGGCAGGTAGGCCCTGCTGACCCCCGGACCACAAACATTTTGCTCTTGTCTATGATCTGATGTTTTAATCCTTAAAATAATTGATGCAACTGTGCTTTACTCTTATTGACTCTTACATTCATGTTGTGAGTAGCAGACGACTTTGAAATTGATGCATAAAAAGCACAAATTGTTGCATAAAAATCCACCAAAATGCAGGAAATGAAGTGTTTGAAACTCAAAATTGTGCCCCCCGTGCATGGGGCCGCTGGCAAGGTGTCCCTTATTTTTCCACATTCAAGGTAGCAACCCTAGCATTTCCTGGATATTATTCTAACAAAGGTAATCATAATTAATATCTCGCGGGATATATCTGTAAAATGTGTAAAAATCAACGAAAGCATGATTATATAAAATAAATAAAAGGTGGGGAAGGAATCATATGAAAAAGAATTGTTCTCCGAAATTTGGAATGAAAAATTATTTTTTTTAAATTCGCCCTTTAATGAATAAGTATCGAGAATTTTATTAAAATAGAATAATCTGCTGATTTTTGCCAGATTTTTAAATTTCTCACGTCGATTTCACGCCGAAATTTTCGTCGTGCCTACTTAGTTATTCATACACAATATTGGTATTTTCATATATTACCATACAGACGATGAATTACGTTTTCAAACACGGTTCTGCCCGAATTTGGGCGGTGTGTTAAGATCCTTCAATCAGTCTAGACAATTTCTGTATTGTTCGTTCAAATCATAATAAAGATATTCAAGTTGAAAAGAATGACACCATTAAGAAACAGAAAAATACGATACAAACGTCAAATTACCTTTTTTTTGTCTTGCACAAAATGATTCGTCTAAAGTCAGAGCAGTAATTAAAGGGTGACGAGAGCGGTGTTCAACATGATTTAGTCACCTGAGTAAAAAAAGATATACCACCTATTATGTGTTTAAGCACACATTTTTCGGTAGCCTTGTCGCGATGATGAAGTGAACCATGCAACATTGACAAGCAGTGTTGACAAATATAAATTTCAGGTTAAAAAATAATCTAGGAAATAATTAATAAATTAAATCTTTTATCGACGATCGTCAACATTTATTTTATTAAAATATTACTTTTCAAATGGTTCTTCGGACGATTGAACTCCTTCTTGTTATTTGTGTTGTAAACACGCCGTTTAGGCCGATCCATTCTTCGGCCTTCTTCAGGTGTAAAATCCGAGTGTGGGTTAAACAGAAGTTATGTTTAAGGGGGGTAACCCTTATAGCACATGGCCCGGTTGTTCCTTGTCTTTGTCTTCTCGGGTTTTGGTTTGTTGAGAAGTGGAAACCACATCGGGTTGAAATCCGCACTTGTCTGGCTAATGCATTTAATTGACATTTTGATGTGAGATGCCGCTTTGATTTTTCTCTGCTTACAACATCGTTCTCAGTCAATAATCTGGACTTCCTCCCAAAGAGGAAGATGCTCGCCGTTCTCTCTCCAGATGTGATTGGTTATAGCAGATTTATCTATCTTGCCTCTGATTATGACGACAATCGTCCGAAGAACCATTTGAAAGGTAATATTTTAATTTATTCACTTAAGTTTAGCTCTTAAATAAAATGTGGCAAGTGTCGTTTTTTTCCCAACCAAACTATCCAAAAAGGCTACTATTACTGTTGTGATTTAATAAGTTCAACAAATAAATTATTGGTGACAAAGGTAATAATACGTTTATTAGATCCTAGCTTGGGTACCCAGCGTTGCCCGGGAAAAAACTCCAAATCTAACAACACTGAAAAGCAAATGATATTTTATAGAGATTTCATGAAATCAAATAAGTCGGGCCAGCACACTCCACTTAGAAAAAGAGAAATTCTCATCTGCGGTTACCTATGATGAACGAAAAATAAGGGTGCAATTTATAGTCACGTAAAAATGTAACTTGACCTTACACAAATTGCAACAAAAACAAACTCAATGGATATGTTTTGAATGAGAGAAAAAAGGTCTACAAAAATTGTATGAAGGGAAAATCATGAAATTCAAAATGGCCGCCATCCGCCCCAGTGACAATAATCTATCCCGAAAACCGGACACTGTATTAAGTTGTCATTCGGCAGGTGTATTGCTCAGGGCACAAGGAAGTGCAGTGTCGAATTTGAAGTTGTTTGGGTGAGCGGTTCTCGAGAAAGCTGCAATTAAACGACAGAGGAAATAGTCCAAGTGCCGTCCCTTACAAATCCCTATCAAATGAAAAGTCGTTTATAGTCCGGTTCCGATTTTGGATAAGCTACGCAGGTCAAGGCATTTTAGAGTAGAATTTGTCATGCAGTTGAAATAAGATAATTTAAGGGTGCTGATTCCAAATCTGCTGTATGACATTCACTATTTGTTTTTGTTATTACAGGAGAGCTCATTCAAAATCAGAGCCAAAATTGCATTTGAGAAATTGTATGCCAGTGATTTTGAATGTGACAGCGTAACACAAGAATCACACAACATATCCCGATGAAACTTTCTGTGTGTACTAAGGCATGTTTTAGCAAGTTGGTTTATGAACATTCCTAAAAGAAATGTCAATAATAATAATTTGGCGTGTAGAATTTTGAGCAAAATAGGGTCAAGAAAGGTAAATAAATAGACATGATATATCGTTGGAAAGAGAATTTCATCGGCTTTCTAACAGTGTATCTTGTAAATTTGAATCTGTTGGGCATAAAAGGTTACAGCCAAAATTGTGAAGCTAGGTATTTGACATTTTACAAAGAAATTTAAGTATATGTGTACTTTATAGCCCATTGTCTATGGATTGTGAATTAAACTCTTGATGGATATATATCTATATCTATCTA
>VCCN01006885.1:3425330-3445744 GCA_006491835.1 Architeuthis dux | reverse complement strand
ACGTATATAGAAAAAATATATACAGCAATATATTAAAAAATCTATATATAATCGTTGGAAAAAAAATTGTATCAGCTTTTTATCAGTGTATTTTGTCAATTTGTATCTGTTGACAAAATAAAGTTCCAGCCAAAAACACGGAGGAAGGTATTTTACCTATCTTTGGGTCAATTTCTAATATAGTCAGGTACAAAAATGACAATTGGCCCTTCTAAAAAGAGTGCAATGCATTTTAGAGTAGAATTCTTTTTACACTTGATATAATATAAATTCCAATGCCGGATGACATTCTGTAATTTTTGTCATTGGCACAGGACAGACAGTCCATTCTAGCGTCGCTGAATGGTGAGGATGAGGACCTTTGACAACATGTCAATAGAAACGCTTGAAACATCTTAATTTTATCGTAATAATCTTGTATCATTAATTAAGAAAGATTGTAGAAAATCATATATCAAAATTATTTGTGTGAACAATATAGAACTGAGCATATCGGTGTAACGTAATAATTTGCATTGGTAAGTTTTTAGGAAAAAACACACACAGATTTGAAAATTCTACAAAAGTTAAGATTTCAAAAGAATTCGCGGTATTCATTCATTTATTAATGAATTTGTATGGGAATGTAACGACTTTTATATAGAGATATTTGTATTTAAGTAATTGGAGGAAATGGCAGGGACCTTACTCACAGTTGTGATGTCGGCCTTGATGCCGCAGCCCATAATGATGGAAGTGAGTTTCCGGTCATGCTCCGTGTTAACGGCAAAAATAAAGATAAACACGCGGAGTGAAGATGCTACCAGTTCTTCTCCGAGCGTGATTAGTTAAACATCACATTTGTCTTCGTCCTTGTTCCTTTGCTTAATCTTCCTTTTCAGTGAGATTCCCGCGAGCAGGCAGACACTACAACAGTGATGACAGTGTTGGGGCTGACATTTATTATTGTTTGTTTTTTTTACACCAGAAAAATCTAATGGTCATTGTTGGGGAACAAGTGACAGCACGTCTCCTTAAATCCTCAGTATTTTCCTCAATATTCTCACCAGATTTGATGATGCAGATATTAGAAACCGTCAACCAAAACTGTCAACATAGGTTTCTTCAGTTTTTAAGTTGCTCCGGCTCGCTGGCTATGTATGTATCACGCGTACAGGCCGCACCAATGGAGCTAGAGGGCTGACAATTTTACTTTAATTCACTCCTTATGTCTAAAAAAAAACCAAAAACGTTCCTTCGTTTCTTGAAAATTCCTCCTGAATAGGTTTTTAGGCCATCCCCACTAGAAGAATTGGGGCAACATAATCGTCCTATCCCAGTTCTCCCATTTGGCCTTGTGCCAAAATAAGCTCTGCATGTGTGTGGCTGTATGTGTGTGTGGCTAAAAAGACGTTTCGGTAGGATTATATTTAGGCGGCTTTCAAAAGTTTCCCTTCCAGGCTTAGAGAACCGAACGTCAGAAAAAGATCCAGTTATAAATCGGTGGGACAAAATATTGATGGTTTTGCATGCACCTTCATCGTTGATTAGGCCAATTTATTAGCAACATTCAAGAATTCCAACAGATTTTAATTCGTATAGAATCTATGATAAGTGCCCAACGAACCATTTTTTAAAAGTTGATATTTTCGTTATTTTCAAAGCTACAATTCTCATTTTATTTTTTATTTTTTGCTTGAACAAACTATGCATAATAATGCAGAGTATTCAAGCTTTAAAATAATAATAAAAACAACTGAGCATTGTAGCTCTAAAAATAACGAAACTATCAACTTTTAAAAAATGGTTCGTTGGGCAGTTATCATGCGTGGTCACTCCTATATTATTTTACATTAATGAATAAAATATCAAAGAAATGCAGCATTTTATTTGCCTACTTAAAAGCCCTTGCGTTTATTTAATTCCTTTCCTAAGTTTTAGGATTACATCAGGGGCGGATCCAGGGGTCTTCCAGTCAACATTTCTATTTATACTGTTTTCTGAGCCTCTTCTGAGTTTTAAATCTTTTCATCTCAACAAATGACAACCTTCAAGACCCTTAGAACCTTTCTTAAAAATCTTTATTATTTTTAATTATCTTAATTTCAGTAGCTGATATGCCCTGAAACGCAATTTTAGCCAATCTAAGATACATAATTTTCAAAATTTTCTGGTGGAGCATGCCCCCAGAGTCACCAATATTTTCCTATATTTATTTATTTGTGAGCCTGCAACCCAGTAATGTTCCCAACAAAAGCTAAGGTTCATAACTTAAAAAATATCCATTGACGAAACACGTGTTACAAGAAGCTATTAAGATGGGATTAAAAACTAATAGTTAAACTAACTAAAATCCACTATTAAATTATATCTGACTCCAATATTAGTTATCGTTATAAACAATATGATAAGGGCGGAGTAGCGTAGTAATCTCTAACAGTGAAGCTAATAGTAGCAGTGGTAATAGCCCATCTAGCTGCCTTATAGGTCAATACTGCCAATGAGACTAGAGAAAGAAAGAGGGTAATGTTAACGATGCACAGAAGAGAGATCTTTCTCTGCCTGTTCTGCAGTAGTGAAAGAGATGAAAATAAATGCATGTGCAAGGAATGCAGTTTGCACATGGTAACAAAATGCAAGGTAAATAAAGAAATACAAATACTCTGCAATGATAATAATATATTTATTACAGAAGATAATAACAAAAAGTAGTACTTAGCTAAGAAGGAAAGAATGCATTTTAAAGTGTTCAGTGTATTACTTAGTAAGTGTCTTTAGTTTGTTGAAGATGTTAAGGAAGAGAATGTGTGAGCATGTATGAATGTGTATGAATGCCCACATACGTAATCGAAATTCGGAACAGCCATAGATTTGTTTAGGCAAACAAATCTGGATGGACTGAACAAAGATGAAGAATAGATCGGTTTTCTTATAGTGATGGGTGAGTGGTGGTATGTGGCTGGTCTAAATTGTGGTGTGTTGAACTGGGTATCGTCAAGTATCCAAGATGAAATGTAAGTTGACAAGAAACATGATTTTGCCAGACTTGTTGTCTACAAAACGTATTAAATTCGAGTTGAGTACGGATTTTTCATGTCCTGAAAATTGGTTATCTAAAAGACGAGATAACTTTATTTTTTGGAATAAAAATATGCATGTCAAGTGGTTTCACTTGCTGACCGTATGCATGAGTGCTAAAATACCTATGAGTCCACTACACATGTAAAATAATGTGATTTTAAAAACATGGGCTGAAAAGTGTATATGGTGGTCCATAGGACAAATACTCTATGGAGGAAGAAAAGCTTGCTCTCAACCAGGTTTTCAATGATTATGAAACATCCGTTTGGTTCAATTCATCTCAGAACCAAATCAAAACAGCATTCCGAAATGCTAGGCACAGTTTGAAGAAGTGAATCCGAACAGATAGCAGTACTTGAATAAATAAAAATATGTACGCATTTACTTGATTTTATTGAGTGATATATTTTAATTTTTTCCAGCCCCTGCTTATTCCCCCCTCCCTATTATTCGCTATTCAAGAGTATGTTAGTCTAATTTATTTTAATTTTAATGAATACATTTTTTTGGTGTGATTTACAAACTCAGTTTCGGACATTTTTATCGAAGCATGTTGTTTTTTTCCGCAAAAGTCTGGGAGACTAGTTTCCTTTTATTGATGAAAAAAAACCCTGTGGATAATCAAGGCCGTGAAATTGGAGGGACTATGGTACTTTCAAAAATTCTACTCCTAAAATCCACAATCCACCTCACCATTCTGCAACACTCATATTCTAATCACAGTTTTTTAAAGTTTAACATTTCCTAGGCATTCAATAATTAAAGAATAAAAACCACACAATAATATTTTTTTTTTGCCTGGCCTCATATACTGATCACACATTTTTAAAGCTTGACATTTTTTTGAGGTATCCAAAAATTCAAGTTAGAGGGTTCAATTCACATTGCACTTGTGTGGGGAAAAAAAACAAAGATTTGGGATGTTGAAAATGGCCTAAACAGCTGTAACATGTACATCAGAAGGCATACACCAATACACGAGGTGAAACTATGTTCATAAAAATGTTAAGGTTTTTTAAAAATTTTGAAGTTTTAGAATTTTAATATTTTATAACGTCTAGAACACTAAAATAGTTTACATAAAAGATAGTAAGTTTTATTTTGAAGTGAAAATGTGGGGGTAAGTTTTTGGGACAGCATTTGAAAATGCTTATATTTTTATTTATGGAAAATAAATCAGAGAATGAAAATCCTGGTCAATTATCACATTTGTTTTCTAACTTCACAAAAATTCATTGTTATGGTATTATTTTATACATTATATATGTATTTCACCATGTATAATCTGCATTTTTTGCCTAAAAAGATCTGAGTGGAAACATAATTGTTATACATATTTGTGTACATTTTGGTATACAAGGGATAATGCATCTATTATCTATGGTAGCGGATTATAAATGAAATACAGTATAGTCACTTATATTATTATACAGACTAAATTTCTGACTCACTATATTCACTATGCTGTGAATTTCTCCCATTGTTAAAGAGTATTTTTAAACATTCCTAATCATATTAAGTATTTTTTCGTCATGTCTTATATTTCTTTTGAGAAAAAGGATCGAAAGTATAATGCAGTTTCAAAACATCTTTTATACTTTTGAGTTGTTGACAAGATAGCACAATACAAAAGAGAAGGATAGAAAGTAATTCTTATATTCAGTAGACAAACGGCATTACATAGTAATTACAAGACAAGAGGAAAAACTTGTGTTGGATATTTAGGCAGACATGGGCAGAGGACACAGATTTGACCCCCACAGGTGTTGAAACTTATAAACAGGATATCAACGAAAACCCCAAACTGCAAGGTGTCCAGAACCAGAAGCAAACACAACAGGTGTTCAAAAGTCATACACAGGATATTGACTGAACTCCGAACTATCGGTGGTGGGCTGGAAAATCAACATGGGCAATCGAACCCCATAAAAGCGAGAGAGACAGATCACCTAGGCTGGGGGAAGACACAAGGCCAGTTCCCCTTTTGGGAACAGTCTGTCAGCTCTCAATATCTTGCTTCAACTCATTCTCCGCCACAACACAATGTATCTTATCAAATAAAAATATATCCACATATTTTTATAAACCAAGTGTCGAGTCTTCCTTTTCTCCAAATTCAGGATTTTCCTCCCGTGAATGAAGAGGGCTATACAACAGTTGGAATTCTGTCTTTTTTGCTGTAGGTGTCTACTTGAATAATTATTCTTTTCAGACAAGAATAAAAAACTGCAGAAAAACAAAACTCTCCAATTTTAACAAATTTTATTTCAATGAAGACTAGCAAGCAATTACAAATGTCCAAACTGCATATTTTAATCCTCACCAAATTTTTCGACAAAAAATACTTTTTTCTTGTCCACTACTTAATGTTCTGTTTATTTCTAAGAGAGATAGACACAAAATAATCATTTAAAGTCCATAGTCTTTTTCCCACATTTCTAGAAAAAGAAAAGTTTGGGAGTTTGCTGAATCCAGTAAGCAGATAAGAATCATGTTAAAAATTAAACAAAACATTATCACTTAATACTCCATTATGAAAAAAAAGGCATAAAATTTGGGACGTGAAAATTATTTTAAGGGGTTTTTATCTTGTTCACCAAAGATAAGTGATATTGCTGAAAATTATTGTGTAAATCATGGTCACTTATTGTCTTTTACTACTTTAAACTAACAAAATTGTCTCCACATATTGTAAATAACATCAAGGACATAAATTGCATGCAATATGAGTAAAATTTAATGTATATTTGTGTTCATGAAATAATAACTAAAATATAATAAGAAAAACATTGATTGATAAACTTGAAATTTATATTCGACAGGCGGATAAATTAGATGAAAAATTGAACAATTTCACTTTAGCATGGAATTCTACACATTCACCTGAAAGCATTACTCAGTGTATGTCTCTATTTCTTGTTTGAAATGAGAACTTGCTGAAAATATTGAGACATCAACCTCTTCAGAATATGGGTTATCTTTGAAATGTATTTGTATGTGTCTTTTCAGATGTGAATTCCTAGTAAATGAAGATCCACAAATTTCACAAGGAAATGGTTTCTCTCCAGAATGTGTTTGTATGTGTCTTTGCAAATTAGAACGCCTTGAAAATGTTGATCCACAAATGTCACATGAATGTGGTTTTTCATCACTGTGGGTTAGTAAATGTCTTTTCAAAGCCGATCGTTGGGCAAATGCAGCATCACATATTTCACAAGTATATGGTTTTTCTCCAGTGTGTTTTCGCAGGTGTATTTGTAAACTGGAATTTCTAGAAAACGTTGAGTCACATATTTCACAGTAATATTGCTTCTTTTCAGCAACTGTTTGCATATGATCTTCAAGATCTAAACCTACTAAAAGAGATGCTTCATCAACTTCACTAGAACAGGGTATCTCTCTATTGTGCGTTAACAAGTGTCTTTTCAAATGTGAATTCTGTGAAAATGCAGATCCGCACATTTCACAAGAATATGGCTTCTCACCAGTGTGTGATCGTATGTGAATTTTCAGATCTGAACTACTAGAAAATGCAGATAAACATACTTCACATGAATATGGTTTCTCACCAGTGTGTATTCGTAAGTGGGATTTCAAATCTGATTTCTGTGAAAATGCAAAGCCACATACTTCACAAGCATATTGTTTTTCTCCAGTGTGTATTAGCATGTGTCTTTTCAAATGTGAATTCCTAGTAAATGAAGATCCACAAATTTCACAAGGAAATGGTTTCTCTCCAGTGTGTGTCTGTACATGTCTTTGCAAATTTGAATACCTTGAAAATGTTGATCCACAAATGTCACAGGAATATGGTTTCTCATCACTGTGGGTTAGTAGATGTCTTTTCAAAGCTGATTGTTGGAAAAATGCAGCTTCACATATATCACAAGTATATGTTTTTTCCACAATGTGAGATTGCAAGTGGACATCTAAATGTGATTTCTGTGAAAATGCTTGTCCGCACACTCCACAAGGAAATGGTTTCTCTTCTGCGTGTGTTTTCATGTGTCTTTTCAAATGTGAATTCCTAGAAAATGAAGATCCACATATTTCACAAGGAAATGGTTTCTCTCCAGTGTGTGTTTGTATGTGTCTTTGCAAATTTGAATACCTTGAAAATGTTGATCCACAAATGTCACAGGAATGTAGTTTTTCATCAGTATGTGTTAGTAAATGTTTTTTCCAAGCCGATTGTTGGAAAAATACAGAATTACATATTTCACAAGAATATGGTTGCTCTCCAGTGTGAGTTTGTAGGTGGGCTTTCAAATGTGATTTCTGCGAAAATGCATATCCGCACACTTCACAAGGAAATGGTTTCTCTCCTGTGTGTGTCTGCATATGTCTTTTCAAATGTGAATTTCTAGTAAATGAAGATCCACAAATTCCACAAGGAAATGGTTTCTCTCCAGTGTGTGTTTGTATGTGTCTTTGCAAATTTGAATACCTTGAAAACATTGATCCACAAATGCCACAGGGATGTGGTCTCTCATCACTGTGAGTTAGTAAATGTCTTTTCAAAGCTGATTGTTGGGAAAATGCAGAATCACAAATTTCACAAGAATATGGTTTATCTCCATTGTGAGTTTGCAGGTGGACTTTCAAATCTGATTTCTCAAAAAATGCATATCCACACACTTCACAAGGAAATGGTTTTTCTCCTGTGTGTCTTTGCATGTGTCTTTTCAAATGAGAATTCCTAGAAAATGAAGATCCACATATTTCACAAGGAAATGGTTTCTCTCCAGTGTGTGTCTGTATGTGTCTTTGCAAATTTGAACGCCTTGAAAATGTTAATCCACAAATGTCACAGGAATGTGGTTTTTCATCAGTGTGGATTAGTAAATGTCTTTTCAAATTTGATTGTTGGGAAAATGCAGAATTACATATCTCACAAGAATATGGTTTCTCTCGAGTGTGAGTTTGAAGGTGAACTTCCAAATCTGATTGTTGTGAAAATGCCTGTTCGCACATTTCACAAGGAAATGGTCTCTCTTCCATATGTGTTTGCATGTGTCTTTTTAAAGGTGAACTTGTATAGCAGCTTAATTCAAATACATTACAAGAATAAAGGTCCTCCTGTGTGTTTAAAGGTCTTATAAAAGCCAAATTTCAGTAAACCCTAGATTTAATGGATTTTGAATTCAACAGACCTTATCACAGAGCTGATATTAAACCCAGGCTTATTTGGCCCAAATTTAAAAAAAAAATATCTAGGCTTTTCTTTTATAAAGACCAATATCTTTTAATTATGCCTAAAATAAATCTTATTTATGAAAACATGGGTCTCCATGTTAATTTTTAGATAAGATTTTGGCTGAACACCTAAAAGTTCTTTACTACAATCTATGCTTTTTACTCACTGTCGTATAAAAGCAACTAAAAATTAAGATGAAAGAAAATATTAATCAAAGTTAATGATAATAATTTTACATTGATAATGATGGCTTGACTTCACTAACGAAGATCCAGGACAGTATATTGTATTAAATCTCTTTTTTTTTTTACATAAAAAAAAATGGTAAAAAATTACCTCCTAGGTTACATTGGGATTACATGGACTTTCAACATTAATGGATACCTCTTCCCGATTATTAATTCATTAAATCAAATGTTCACTATTTATAAAAATCCAGAGCCACACACTTCACAATATACTCTTTTATGTTTGTTTCCATGTTTCTTCTTAAAGCTGATCTTCTTCAAAATGTAGAGCCAAAAGATTTAATTTTTCTGTGATTTGTTTTTATTTGGTCTGTATTTCTTCTTTTGTAAATAAGATGGATTCATACCCAGGTGAGACAATCTGTGAATGGAAAGAAAAAGATGTTTTTAAAGACAATGTATGTTGAAATAACATTAGTGAAACTTTCAATCAACTCAGATAAACTGAACACTTTGTTTCAATTATAGATATCTATAATAAACAGGTCCAGTTTTGAATTTTCTTTGATCACAATGTGATTTACGTTTTGATTCTCAGAATGCTCAGTGTAAGACTTTCATAATTTTGTATTCATCAAACTTCAATTTGCATGGGTTACCAGTTTGTTTATATTTCATATATACAATAACAGTAACGCCTGTGTGTGAAGAAATTTCTTTTTTCTTTTACGGCACATCAACCCTTGGTGGGTCATTTAGTGCCGAATTCAGTAGGGGAGGGATCACATGTCCCTGTGACTAGAGACTTGAGGGGGAAGAATCCCAAATCACTGTCACTGAGACAAATGCCACGAGGACTGGGATAAGGGGGGAGATCTCAGAAGCTTCTCAGGATGAATCCTGAGCATGCTAATGGTAATCGCCTACCGACCAGCTGTGATATCCTGTGCAACTTCTCCCAAGACGATACCCGAGCATGCCACAAGGACCCCCGAAGGGCTGCGGTTCTCTGAACTTCGAGGCCATGGTGGTTTCGAAGAACAGATACACTTTGATCTTAGCCAAAAGGCTGCAAAGCGATCCGTGAAGAAATTTAGATTTATTCTAATTTTCAGTGAAAATTATGTTTTTGCCTACCTAAACTGTTTTAACAGTTTAGGTAGAGTAAAGTCAACAATTTTTGTTTTTAAATAATAAAGAAAAATGCATTTGAAATGTAATCGCACACATGAAGATATGTGTATGAACATTTGTAAATCCTTTGTTTTAACTTTATCAACAGCAAAAGCAGCATAAAAGATACACATAAAAGATAGATAGACATTAACTTTTCCAAGCAAGTACAGAACAGTCACATCAAATAAGCACTAATCTCTAAATCTTTTCCAACAGAATGTAATAAATGCTTAGTTTGGGATGATCAATTAAAAAATTGGAAAAGGGGTGATCAATGAATAAGTTACTTCTCTCACCTTTTGTTGGGCAGTGATCACTAAAAAAGTTCAAATTATCAAAAAACAAGCATGAATACTGCCGGACACAAACTAAGGCACCAATTTAGCATAAACTTACATTGCAAATTGAACCAACCACTAAAAGTCTATGTAGGGGGAGGATTTTTTAAAAAAAGAAAAAAGTTCTTTCTAGACATAATAAGGAGCAAATGTTAATGTTTTCAGCTCCATTGGTGCGGCCTGTATGTGTGATACATACATAGCCAGCCAGATCAACTTAAAAACTGAGGAAATCTATGTTGACAGTTTTGGTTGACATTAACAAAGAATTTATGTAATCTATACTAATAATTGAGCCATCTGTTTGTCCGTGCTCTTTCTCTGCTAAAACTAAAAGCCCTATCGACTGTAAACTGAGGATATGTGAGGTTGAACTCAGAGGTCATTAGACGTCACCAGAGGTCATTTCTAGCCAATGTTGTTGGCCACAATTTTGCACCAAGGATGCTGAAATTTACCATATGGATCACGGCAAAGATCACAATCTATGTGATGTTGATCTCTGAGGTCTTTCAAGGTAACCAGACATCAATTCAAAACAATTTTCCACCTATGAAACTGAAATTAGACCTAGGGGTAAATCATATGCATTTTGAATTTGACCTCAGAAGTCACTTGAGGTCACCAGAGGTAATTTCTAGCCAATTTTTAAAGTTGTGCGCCGCAATTTTGCACCAAGGATGCTGAAATTTTGCATATGGGTACATCTTCTCATGTCGAAGGTAACAGGCTATGCAAGGTTGATGTTGGTGGTCTTTCAAGGTCACTAGAGGTTATTTCTAGCCAACTAAAGTAATTTATAGCATAATATTGAGTTTGTTATGGAGGTACAAAAATGTTTTTGACCTCACAAATGGTCGAACAGATATGGTCAATTTCTATTGTGTAGGTAGTATATTTTGACCATTCTTTTACATCCCAGAGGTCTGTTTTGGATTAAATTAACTTTTTTTTGCAATTTTGCAGCCAAACTATTACATTCTTGGAGGTAAATTAGTAAGTGTGGTTAACCTGGGCAGAAAAACATGATAGGATAGGTGCTGCTAACCTCCAGAATCTTTGGAGGTCAGCGCAGGTCAATTTTGGATTAAATTAGCTTTATGGAGCAAAAAGAAAGAACTTTAGAGGCTAACTAACTTTTTGTTTGGTTTGTAAAAAGTTATACAACCCTGAGAAACGTTTTCTGACAAAAATCCTCAAATTCTAACAAGGCACAAGGACAATCTCTCACGATCGTTGGCCTTTACCTGACTTCTCCATGCTTTTCCCATGGACAACTCTATATTGGTTGTTCTAGGGTTGGATCCCTGGACAACCTTTTCATACTCGCACCCAATGGGAGAAGCACTTATGTAGTGTATCCAGATGCCATGTCGAAATAATGGACAACATCATTTGTTCTTTTTTTGCATCTGAATATTTTTTCCGTTACAGCTACTTTTACATGTGTAAATAGTGTAAATAATTGTCTGGTTTTTTTTTTCATTTGTTGTGTTGTGTAAGAAATATATCAAAGAACATGTTTTTTCTGTTTGGTTTTATTTTCAGTTATTTTTCCACCAGGCAACGCCAGGTATCCCTGCAAAAATTTGCTAGCAGAGTTCAAAAGATAAGCATTTTGCTCATTTTGTGCATATAATTATGAAAGTAGAAAGGAACGGAATAAAGTGTGGTCAAAGCAGTCAATCTTACAGACCATTAATACTGTGTAATTTGTTCGATAAAATTGCTAGAAGAGTTCAAAAGATAAGTGTTTTGCTTTGTTTTTACCTAATCATCACCAAAAGTAGCATAGACCATATCCATAAAGAGACAGACATTCATTTTCCCAAGCAAGTACAGAACAATCACATCAAATAAGGTGAGGTACCAATCTCTAAACTGGACACTAAATTTTAACACAATATAATAAATATCATTTCTAAGTTTGGTATACACAAAACATTGGCAATACTATTGAATCAAAGCCAGAAAGAACACTTTACTTTTTATAAGGCATTCTTTTAAATTACAATATATTTTTGAATATAAGTTGAATGTGAGTATAAGATGAGTTTGGAATTGAGCATAAAATTTCAGAAAATCCAGACTCGAATATAAGTCGAGTCCGTTATTTTGCCATAACATCGTCATGAGAGATATCTCCTTCTTATAAATACACCATTTATGGCACCTGGTCAGCTGTCACTGAAACATGAATTTCTTTCATATTCAACATAATGTTTTCAGGTCGTAAAAGTGAAATTCTCATAAGTGATGAATCTACCTGAAAAAATGATTTTAAAAGGATATTGCACAATATGCACCGCATACTACCTACATAGCATTTCATACAAAACCATGGTAATGAATTAAGTTGTTTTAACTTAATTCATTACCATGGTTTTGTATGAAATGCTATGTAGGTATTATCGCTTGCTAATAAGCATTGTGTCTATTGACATTGTATTCATATAGGCAAAAGTATTTTTTACTGACCTGAGTATTAATCAAACTGGTGATTTGGGGCCATTTTTTAGTAAAAAATAAAAACCTTGTCTCATATTCAAAAATCTACGGTATTTTAAAATTTTTTGTTGGTAGAATTACTCTTCAATAATACCCAATGAGGGCAGTAGGGATTGAACTCACTCCCCTTCCAAATGGGATGTGAGGTTAGCTTGTTGTTAACTCTTTCCTCCCTAGCAGTCATGTTTGATTACTTGCTCGACTGCTTTTGTCTAACAATGTGCCTTGTGCCCTGAAACTAATTTAACAGCCTGTTGCTGAACAAAACAATACAATGGGCAGTAAATAAATTGCTATATATCTTAATATTAAATGTATGCTTACTAAATGTTCAGTGATTATTCCCAATGTATCATTTCCAAGTCCTGTGAAATAAAACCATCAAAAAGTTAATTGAAAAGGTATTATTATCGATTGATTGGCATTGTTATGATTTAAACGGGTTATTTTAGTAGGTTTCTTTTATCAATTTAAAAAAAACGTTGGTTCTTTATTTTCAATAATATTAATAAATTATTATATATAAACTGCTTAGTGGTATCAGGTAATTGTGTAGCTGGTCCAGGAATGTCCGTAAAATCTTCAACATTTATGTTCTACAAGCGATCAGTCCATAGAACTTTTTTTTTTTAGTTCATCTTTTATATCAATTTTTATCATTTAAAAAAAAAACATGTCATTGTTTATTTTCAATAATAATAAATTATTATCTATAAACTACTTAGTGGTCTCAGGTAATTGTGTAGCTGGTCCAGGAATGTCTGTAAAATCCTCAATATATGTTCTGCAAGCAATCATCCACGATCGCAATTTCCATTGTTTACGTCACTACCTGATCGTAATTTTCAAGCTCGGAATTGATCAAGTCGTAGTCAAAATCACTTATATCAACATCGGATAAGTTGATAGAATCCAGTTGTAAAATATTTCTTTGAGCAAAATCCCTCAAATTCCGAATCGCTAAAGTCACTAGAATCCATTTTAGATTCCCATATATGTCGATAGAAATTTGAAATTCACGTGCGTTTCTTTTACCATTACATGATAAATGAAGGGAGAAATTGGTTACATCTTTCCCCATATGGATTCATAAGCTTCATTTTGATTGGTTGAGATTCTAAGGGATCCCATCAGACCACTGAAACAAACGATACACTTCACATTTGAAGACGTTCTCAGGGAAAGAATGCAAAGAGTTAACCATGATTCTACAATAGATGTCCATGTTTGCATTTAAAGTATATTTGAATAAATGAATCATTTTTCTAATGAAACATATTTCAATCCTGTGGTAAATTAGTTTATGTTATGTGCCATTATGATGACATTTAGAATTAAAATCTTGAGCTCAAGTAAATTAGATAAGCTTCAAATTTTTTCAAAACAATCAACAAAGACTTTTTCTTGCTAAATACTATGAAAGGAATAATATATTAGATTACTGGTTCATTAGAGTGTGTAATTCTATCATGAAAACGTTGTTTCTATAGATCTCTCCCATTATAACGGGTCCAGAAGCCAACAGTGTTATAACTGAACTGTGATAACTGCTTCATGGACAATAGTCAAAGGTGGGCAATAATAAGAGAAAAACAGCTAACATCGCTTACTGTATGAAAACTAAATGAGATTTGAAAAAGTAAATGAAAGCATACTACCACCAAAAATAACTCCAATATATACAAAACAAGTTTAACATAATCAAATGGTTTTTCGGACGATTGAACGCCTTCTTGTTGTTTGTGTTGTAAACATGACATTACAGCCTATCCATTCTTCGGCCTTCTTCAGGTGTAAAATCTGAGTGTGATGGGTTAAACAGAAGTTATGTTTCAAGGGTGTAACCCTTATAGCACAGGGCCCAGGTGTTTCTGTGTCTTTGTCTTGTCAGCTTTAGGTCTGTTGAGAAGTAGAAACCACATCAGGTTGAAATCATCACACTCAGATTTTACACATGAAGACGGCCTAAAAATGGATCGGCCGAAACATTGTGTTTACAACATAAACAACAAGGAGTTCAATCGTCCGAGGAACCATTTGAATATTAATGACCCTTCTCAAAACTATAGAAAAAGTTTAACATATATTTCTAATGATTTGACACGTTGTGAAAGAACTAAAATCATATAAATAAAATTACACATAAGCAAGCAGTGCTGATCAAAATCTTGAAAAACAATCCCGAACACATCTCGAATGCTGAAATACTAAAACTAAAGATAGAATTTCGTCCGTTCTATTGTTTTGTATAAACAACTAAAAAACAGATAAATTTAATAAAACTTTTGATATTTATTCCTTGATTACTCGACTTATTTATGAAAATGTTACTTTGAAAAAAGAAAAAAACAGTTTAAAGTTTTTTCCAAATTTTGTTTTGAGCATTTCAACGTCTGAAAATGACGTGCATTATAATTTATCAGGAAAAAACGTAATGTCGTAGTTCTCATTTTGTAAAAATTAAAAAAAAAAAAAAAAAGGTTTGTTTGGAATTTGTTTACATTGTGACTTCCTTTGTAAACTTATACTAATGTTAATGAAATCCTCCTTGCCCCTCAGATTGGTATCTGGCAAGTTCACCACCAACAATTCATCCCTGTGGATTACGGAAAATTCACCCCAACATAGTTTAACAATATTAATAACAGCTATGAATTAATCGTGTTTGTACTTTTTCTTTTTTTTCAGTTGTTTATATAGTGTGTATCTAAATGCTCCTTTTTTTTTTTAAATAAAACTTTTATAAAAATAAAAATAAACAAACAACTCTTCATTTAAAATTTGACCTAAGCTATTCAATTTCTACAAAGAAATATTTCTCATAGAATTAATCTTCCAAGCAAACCCGTTCAGCAGCAACTAACTCGCTAGCATTTATATGGCAACAAGTATAGTGAAACATAGTTTATTGTAGTGAATATAGGATATAGGGATTAGAGATTAATTGGGCCAATATTTGACATATTGAGATAATTAGCATTAGCCAATTATTGAGTGTCATGAGCCCGATTTTAAAAAAGTACCTCTTAATTTTAAATTAAAACTGAAAGGTTGAAAGAGAGGGGGGCAAAAAAGCATGCAATTTTTCATGAATTCGGCTTGGCGGAGTGAAAGGGTTGACGGAGTCGGAGGTGGGGTAGTTGCTGATTCTCTTTGTATATTTTGGGGACCAAAGTAGTTTTTATACCTGACAATCCCTGACATTGCCTGGTAGACGTTATCGAAATATTTTGATAAAAATCAATACCTGACACATGTTAACAAAATATTATTAAATCTATACCCGACACTTTCCTGCTACACAATAATAACATATTTTGATCAGAAAATCCTTTTTATTGACATGTCAGGTATAGATTTTTTTATTGAAATATTTTGTCAACGAATGGCAGGCGGGTGTCAGGTATAGATTTGTTATTGAAATATTTTGTTAATGTGTGTCAGGCATAGATTTTTATTGAAATATTTTGTTAACGTGTGTTGGGCAATGTCAGGATGTGTCAGGCAGCGGCAGGTATAAAAAGTACTTCATATAAATGAATGATTTTAAATGCTAATGTGGGTTAATTCTCTTTTTATATATGAGAGGTTCAGATGATAACTGTAGTATATAAGACTGTTTCTTTTAACAAATACATTGGAAATTACCATACATGATGATATATTTGGGTTAGAATCCTCATCTTGATTGGTAAAGTCACGTTTCATTCATTGTACCTGCTAGATTTCTTCAGGTGTACGTATTAGTTTGGAACAAAATGATTGGCCCTTTTCAATGTTGCATTGGTGTGATTGTTTTTTTCCCGCATCCATCTACGTATAATGTTAAAGCTCTGTGTCTCCTCTTTCGGATGTTGTTTGGATTTTTTGATTTTAGTTTTTGTTTTTTACAGGGTATCAAAGCAAAGATGAATAAACAAACTCGGTCATTGCACTGCCAAAGCCACCAGCAACACTAACTGTGCTTGGGGGCTGGAGTCAGCTTCAGGACAGACCGTGCAACATTGGTTTTAAAAATTTGCTTCTGGTGATCTGGCTCAATCAGATGAGCCTGGTTGTGGTCGTAAGTCATCACTCAACAATGAAAAATTGAGGACAGCTGTGGAGATTCATCCTATACAACCATCAGAAGACATCTGGCACGAATTGGCTAAGTGAAGAAAATGCAGAAGTGGGTACCCCATGATTTGACTGATCAGCAGCAGCTTGCACGGTTTGACCCTTGCTGCAATTTGCTTGTTTTAAAAATTATCCTTTTCTTGATTGTTTGCATACAGGTTTCTGTATGATAATCGGAATCATGGTTTTCTTTGAGTCGACAAACTTGCTCCCCCCAAACTTCCAAAAACTAAATCTTCACACCCAAAAGATCTTCCTGACCATTTGGAGTAATCCATTACAGCCTCTTGCAATCTGGTCAGACCATCAAGGCAGAGTCCCATTCTAATGATTTGGAACTGATGTATCAAAAGTTTAGATCTCCAAAATAAGTCTTGTCATGGTCACAAGTCGTCACTTGACAATGAAGAATTGATGGCAGCCATGGAGATTCATCCAGAAACAAACACTCGGGCATTAGGAGCAAAGCTGGGTGTCGCCCATACAACCGTCAGAAGACATCTGGCACGAATCGGCTAAGTGAAGAAAATGCAGAAGTGGGTAACCCATGATTTGACTGATTATCAGCAGCTTGCACAATTTGACACTTGCTGCAATTTGCGTGTTCGTTTCAGAACTGACCCTTTCCTTGATCATGTTTACCATTGATGAAAAGTGATTTCTATATGATAAATCGGAAATGTGGCTTTCTTTGGGTCTACAAAATTGTTATACCCCTATCAACCTTCCCAAAACAAAATCTTCACCTCAAAAAGATCCTCTGGAACGTTTGGTGGGGTTGTAATGGAGCCTCTTGCAATTTGGTCAGACAATCATGGCAGAGTCCTATTGTCATAACGCAAGACCTCATACTTCACAAACCACCTGTCAAAGACCGATGTAGTTAAACATTGAGTTCATGCCCTACCCTCCTTATTCACCTGCCTACTCCCTACCAATTACCACTTTTTCCAGGCCTTAGATGCATATACATGCCAGCAGGCATACATCAATGTAGACCAGTTCAAAAATACATTCCGGGAGATTTGTCAACTCCTGTGACCACAGTTTTTATCATGATGGAATAAATTTGCACCCAGATTGTTGGCAACATTGTGTCAATTTCTAATGGTGCTTTGACTTGTGTTTGAGCCAAGTTATGATGTTTTAAAGTTTGTGGTTCAAAACGACCATTTATTTTGTTCCAACCTGATATTATGTAATCTTCTGGGAATTTCAAACTGAACCATTTATTTGTTCTTTGCTGTTCATGCTTGAGATCAGTATCAGTAAATTCTCTCAAATTAATTCATCCTTGCAATGCCACTTTTGTTTTTTCTACCACACCAGAGTATATAACTAAACTTACAACCACTAATTAAATAGTTGCACTTTTATTCACTTGGTTATTGTTCTGTAAGACAATCAGATGGAGAAATTTTGGATCCTTGAATATCTGTTGTTTCCTAATCAAAGGTTCCAATATGGAGTTCAGTTCTATGCTAGGCCTACTGTTGGGTTCATTAGAGAATAGCATGTGCACTGATTCTTTCAATTGCCCCCCCCCCCAGTTGTTCTCTATTATTCTAACTTCATTCCCAGGGGTTGATAAACCCCATCCATTTTCTCTTCATACATGATCAACCAGGCCAGATTTCATAGTCTCATCATGATTTCCACTTTTTGATCTTCTGAAAACCTTACTTTTAGGAAAGATCAGTGCACATGCTATTTTCAGGAAAGAACAGACATTAGGTTTAAGGCTTCCAAATGCCACCACCTGATTGTCCTACGAGAAATCAGCCTAGTGGATAACATGTTGGTTAGATTACTTGGCACTTGGGAGTTCAATCCCTGGGTCAAGCAGATACATATTTTGGTTTAGTGCGAAAAGGAAAGTTGCATCAGAAGAACATATTAACAAAAAATAAACTGACACAAGATATCCCCCCACCATGGACATTGTATAGTTTGGTTCAAAATTTGCAAAAGGTTAACACATATGACAGACACCCGAAAAAGGCCAGAGGGTACAATGGCTGAAATATTGTGACTGTAAAAACCGAGATAAGGACACTAGTCCAAATAGATCAGAGTAATATAAAAATTTCTCATCTCAGAAACTCAGACAGAAAATAGTGTATTTGCTGGCATCTGGCTTATACAGTATTGCCCATAAATAAGAACATCTCTACAACTTTTTAATAGAAAGTTAATTTTCTTCTAAACCAAACATAACAGGATTTTATTTCTAGTGGAACATTACACAATGAAAACAGATATTATCAGGTATTATTTAAGACCAAACTCTACAGCATTGAAATGGCAACATATTCATATTTTTGGCAACAGAGTTTCAATGCTGTAGAGTTTGGTCATAAATAATACCTGATAATATCTGTTATTGTGCAATGTTCCACTAGAAATAATAAAATCCTGCTATATTTGGTTTAGAAGAAAATTAACTTTCTATAACATAGTGGTAGGGGTGTACTTATTTATGAGCGATCCTGTAAGACACACATCTCAATAAAAAACAAAATGTTAAAAACTATATTAAACTGCGTCTAATGCACTGGTATTATGACTAGTGGGCCATCTACCAAAGCTTGGAATGGACATAATTGTGTTTGGATGAGTTTCAGTGAGTGGTAGTATCCTTGTAAACCCTGGGTCTTATTTGCTGGCAAATTTGGTACATTAGAAATATTTCCATTAATGAAGGAAATGTTAACTAGAGAATCATTGGAGTAATTTTGTGATCACAAAATTATATCAGATTTTCTGAACTGTTTTTGACAAGTAAGAGAAATATTTAACCCATAAGAACCCACTGTGACACCGATGTCACATACAATTTAATTGATCTGCACAGTCTCTTATATAATATATTTTATCCTTGATTTTAACTCATGGAGTGTACTAAGTGACCTCTAATGAACATCCTGGTGCAGTCACGTGACTGTGTCAATTTGCCTACCCATAATCCCACAATGTTCCTTCAAGTAGAATAGGATTAAAGCCAAAACATAATGAAAACAGGTCTGGTTAGTCACTGAATAGAAACCGTCACGTGACCAACGTCTTTTGGCAGCATGCCTTGTTGGGGTAATCAATGAATAAATTACTTCTCTCGCATTTTGTTGGGCGTTGATTATTAAAAAAGTTTGAATTTTTATAAACAAGTGTGAATGCTGCCAGACACAAACTAAGGGGCTAATTTAGCATAAACTTACATTCATTGGGGGGGGGGTAAAACCGTTTTTTCTAGACATAATAAGGAGTAAATGTTTAAATTTTCAGCCTTCTAGCTCCATTGGTGCGTCTTGTACGTGCAACACATCGATAGCCAGCCAGAATCACTTGAAAACTAAAGAAACATATGTTGACAGTTTTGGTAGACAGTTTCTAATAGTTTCATTATGTTATAACAAAATAACAACAACAAAAATAAAATTCAGAATGCATACATAAAAAGTGACGGCCCCAGTATCACACGACCCAACACCATAGAATGTGTTAAGAATTGGAGTCCTATTTTTAAAAAAAAAAGAATTATCAACTTTCTCAATTTTGCTGATTCTTTTTTTTGTCAACATATGTTTCTTCTGTTTTCAAGTGATTCTGGCTGGCTATCGATCTTTTGCACGTACAAACCGCAGCAATGGAGCTTAGAAGGCTGAAAATTTAAACATTTACTCATTATTATTTATAGAAAAAAATTTTTTTTAACCACCCCCAAATGTAAGTTTATGCTAAATTAGCCCCTTAGTTTGTGTCAGGCATCATTCACGCTTGTTTATGCTTCCAAAAGACGTTGGTAATGTGACGGTTTCTATTGAGTGACTA
>VCCN01006885.1:3404093-3419842 GCA_006491835.1 Architeuthis dux | reverse complement strand
ATGTGATGCATTTTTGATGGTTAAGTCGTCCTACTTTGCCATAAAGGGAATTAAATATAAGTTCTTTTTGTCAAAAAGATGTTTTTAAAAGTTTGTATAGTTGTGTTCCAGTGTTAATGTAGAAATCTTTTTACATGTTTTAAAATTGGAAAAAGTTATCTTGAGAATAAAAAGATGTTGGGCAGTCATGGCTTCATTTCTGTGAAGACCCATTATATAAGAAGGTTTGGACAGTCTGGCATAACTTTGCGGTTGACTGACTGGTTGAACTTTTCTTGACAGAACTTTGAAATTTTAAGGTATGCATGTTGCATACTGAGTGACACAATGGTTCAGACAAGGGAGGGAAAGGTAAGATGGGTTTCAGTCGCTGAATGCCTTTGTTTGATAGCTTTGTGTCGAACTGCTGAGGTATTATGCAGTCGCTTGTGGAACATTTGTGTTGCAGTATTTGAGAAGTCAGTCTTGGCTTTCATTTTTGCTTTTCAACTGGGGACTGGTTGAGTCTGTGGCATGCTTGTTGCGTGTTTGGTTTTTCTGTCCAAAAGTCATTGAAAATGTGTCGAGCTCTGTGTCCAGTGAGTGTGTGCCAGAAAGTTTGAACATCCATGGAGTAGGTTCTGGTGACCGCTGCCTGCCGAAATACTGACTGCCAGTAAATGGTTATAAGAAAGGGGTTTATATAGTTTGGTGAAATTCAATATAGGCTCACCTAGGCCTTAATCTTTTTCTTCTAGGTTCAAGGCATGTTATTGATTAAAAATACTTTGTGTTGATGAGCTGGGGTTGTAATGTGTGAATATATATGGGTGACTTGGCGATAATTTAGTTTTAGTTGAGGTCATCTGGGGCTGGAAATGTTTTGAGTTGTAACAAATTACTGTATATTTTGGCAGATAAGATGACACTTGAAGCATCCAAAAGAAACCCCCCAAAATGGGATCGTCCTATAGGCCGGATATAGAAACAGTGACTAAACAGTGAGCAATAACCATGAAATTCAGACTGAAATTGGGGTCTCATCTTACCTGAAGGTCGCCTTATCGATCGAAATATATGGTAATCGCTTTTCGTTTCAGAGTTATTTTGGACACTGAAGCAACAATTTCCGGTTGTCTCTTAAAAGGGACATGTGAATGTCCATCAGATAAAGAGTATCCAAATATTAGCCAGATACATTTTGGATGCTGACTCTTCTCTCAAGATGACAATATTGGGTTAAAATCTGCTGTTTGTAACATTTGTAAGATTTCAGGTCAGTAAGTCTATCAGGTATTGGTGTATAGTATAATTAAAAAGGTAACCAGTATAATAATGGAAAGTAAGGAAATTGAAAGAATCAGCGCACATGTTATGCTTTAATAACCTCCCCAGTAAACTAAGCATAAGTGCTTTACTTATGCAGTTGTGTACAGTTTTCCCCTACTATACAAAAGTAGAACGTTCCTATGAAAACCTTTTATAAACCAAAATGGCATAAAGCACAGAAGAGATTACCTTTTATATATATATAAGTAAGAGGTGTCACATTGTCTGTCTGTTTGTTCATCTGTTTGTCATACTATAGAAACCACCTAAACATGGGCGCAGTCCAACCAAATTTGGCATGCTTACTCAATGCGCCTAGGGAATGTTTTAAAGTAAAAAGCTTTGAGAAAAAATTTTTTGAGGGTTTTACAGGGGGTTTCTATTTACAATGTAACTATAATGCTAAACTGGAACCATACTTTCTGTTCAATATACATATATATATACCTTCTTTTATATGTTTATACATAATTTTCTAAGGGGTCAAAAGTGAAGGGACACTTTTTCCTCTATGTAAGGGGTCAAAAGTGAAGGGAGACTTTTCTCCCCTTTAAGAAATCAAGAGTGAAGGGAGAATTTTTCTCCTTTCAGGGGTCAAAAGTGAAAGTAAACCATTTTTTCACCTTTAAGGGGTCAAAAGTGAAGGGAAACTTTTTTTACAAATCTGAAAGCTTTAGTCCTTTTTTTGTACTCCTTAAATAATTAAACTCGCGTGGGCGGGTACTTCAAAATTCTGGAGTGTTTGCAGACCCCAAAAATGGTGATGATGGTGTAAAAAAGTGGTGTAAAGCGAATTTTCAAAAGAGGGGAAGGATTTGTAAGTTATTTTTTTAAATTTAGAAGCCAATACATGCCTAGATTGAATCATTACTTATCTTTTCCTGTTTGTTAGAAACTGTCACAAAGTTTCTTCAGTTTCTAAGTGATTCTGGCTGGCTATGTATGTGTCAGGCAAACAATGGAGCTAGAGGCCTCAAAATTTAAACATTTACACCTTATTTTGTCAAGAAAATACAATCTTTTTGTTTTTTGAACACCCCCAATACGTTTTTTTTTGGGGGGGGGGTCAATTTACAATGTAAGTTTATGCTAAATTGGTCACTTAGTTTGTGCCTGGCAGCATTCACGCTTGTTTTTTTAAAATTCAGACTTTTTAGCGATGCGACAAAAGCCAAGAGAAGTAATTGTTTGATCCCCAATTTTTCAATTGATCACCCCCAACACAGCTTGTTGGTCATACGATGGTTTCTATTGAGTGACTGTTTTGTTTAAATCGGATTTGTTTAAAAAGGAATATAAATAATAGATAAATAAAGAATATAAATAAATATAAATAAATGAGTATAAAACAGTTTAAAGATTATTTTTACTGCCTATTGAATAAATGTAAAGATTTTTTTTCATATATATATATATACAGAATGTTTGATAGAAATGTTTATGTAAAGGGAGCATGAAAACTATTGTTCTGATTTCAGCACTTTAAGGTTTTTTTGTAATAAATCTTAGATTCATGGCCCGCATGTTACCGCTGTGGAACTCGTCAATGAATTGGATAAAAAAAGTGGAGCTCTTTTGTGAATTGAATTAAAGAAAAAGAAATAAATTACCAAAAAGTGCACAGGAAATAACTTTAATCAGAAGTTACTCCCCTTGAATTACTATTTGAATTCCCTAGTATGAATTTAAGAGTTAAATTGTCAGGTGAACAATGAAGAAAATCTGATAGAAACACTGCAGAATCCTTGACTCCAATGACAGACCTGTCAATCATTTGGGCGATGCTAAAAAGTACAAATAAGTAAAACACATGATTTAATTCTTCCATAAATGTCAATTCTTTAATGAAAATATCAATTCTTCTGAGCATTGTTATAGTTGACTGTTGCATTCTGGGTTTTTTTCCTAAGGTCATCATCTGGTTGCCATTTGTGACATGGGATCTCAGACTCCTTAAATCTTGACTTCATGGCTAAAATGCTTGATAAAGTACCATCTAAGGTCATTGATGAGCGACTGCCAGTTTTATTTTTGCGGAATATACTAAATACTAAACAGTCTCTCCTCTTCTGCATTACTGTGTGGAAGAACCAAACAGTTGTTAAAATTGTTTGAAATGGTTGTTCTTGAAAGTTTACAACAAAAATATTAAAAACCATGTAAAAGTGAGAGTTGGCAGGTCTGGCAATAAATCTATGAATCCTACACTACAGTATATAGTAAATAGATCGTTTAGTGGGGAAAAATCAAAGAATATTAGCGATTAACATAAAAACACAATCATTTTAGTTTATGTTTATTTTGTTGAAAAATTGTGTTCAAAAGGCAAAAATGTTTTGGAAATATGTCAGGCATTGATTGCATTTGAATCCATAAATAAAAACAGATTTTGAAGAAAAGATTCTAACATTTCCATTTTTCTTGAAGTTTTAAACCAAAAAACCCTGTGAAATTACACTAACAGTTAAGGCTTTCCATAAAGAAACTCTACAAGAACATATACATCAGGTTGAACTCTGCACTTGTCTGACTAATGCATTTAGTGACATGTTGATGTGAGCTGCTTCTTTGATTTTTCTCTGCTCCAACAGCGTTCTCTCTCAATAATCTAGACTTCCTCCCAGAGAGGAAAGTGGTCGCCTTTATCTCTCCAGATGAGGTCAGCCATTGCAGATTTTTCTATATCGGCCTTGATTATGACTTTTTTGTATTCCTCAAATCTGACTTTGAGGGGGCAGCCTGTTTCTCCTGTATAGATTATTCCACATTTACAGTGGATGACGTAAACACAGTTGTTCACAAGTTTGGGGTCATGAAGAAGGCCAAAGAATGGATCAGCCGAAATGTTGTGTTAACAACACAAACAACAAGAAGGAGTTCAATCGTCTGAAGAGCTATTTGAATATATTTTCTATTTGATGTGCTTTTGTTTATGTTGCATTAAAGTTGAACTGTCTGAAAATGAAGATTTGCACATTTCACAAGTATATGGTTTTCCTCCAGAGTGAATTCTCATATGTCTTTTTAAATTCCCTTGTTGTAGAAATGCTGTTCCATATACTTTGCGAGAGTATATTCTATTTATTTTTATCATTAGATGAAGTATTGTAAACCATTGTATTAATTTTGACTATTATTTACCTTCAGTTTTTTTTTTAGTTGTTTGTATCATAACTCAACTTGGGCCATCACTCTACGTAGATAAAAACAACAACAAAAATTCAAGATGAAAGTAAATAGCAGTCAAAATTTCTCTGCCATAGAGTGATGGCCTGAGTTTAGTTGTGATAAAAACAACTGAAAATAAATTAACACTTTCATGCTTTCTACGAAGATTATCGGAGATAGCATTTTAAAAGTTATAAATATATTTATTTTTTAAATTGTGGCATACTCTGATACTATCATATTGAAATAATCTGTATTGGATCATAAAATCATATATAAAAAAAGAAATTTATTCAGGGCAATTTTGTACCTTTTATTTTGCATGTATCTATTTTTCTGTATTCGGTAAAAAGAAAAGGTGTTTTTTTATTTTGAACAAATAGAAATTAATAAAAGAATATTTCAATCAATTACTCAATTTCCTCTTAGACTTTATGAAATGAAATTAATCTACATAGATATTTATTTGTTTCTTTGCAATAAAAATGTTTCTATGCTATGAAATAGATCCTAATTATTATTTAAGTAGTTAATCCCTGTGAAAAAAGTCATGTTATGAGCAGGTGCAGAGGGAGGGGGGATTCTGTGGGTTCAGATCCCCTCCCTCCTGCACGGACAAAGCACAATTAAAAATTGTTTTTAAATATCTAGATAAAGAAATTTTATAAATAAAAAAGCATAATAATCCCATGTAATCATAAACTAACTGTGAAAATAAAAATTTAAAGATGTCTTCTGTCTCATTCTTCATAATTTTTAAATTTTTAAAATTTATCTCTGCCAATGAAGCAATTGTCTGTCTGTCTGTCGACAATATTTCTGGGTCACAACTGCTGAATACGAAGATACAAAGACTCAGTTTCCCATCTCATTGCTGGTATCAAGATAATCAATGTTGATTAAAAATAGGATAGCATTTATTTTTGGCAATTTATTATGTGATATTTCATATTTTTCAAGGAAACAGGTAGCACAATAGAGATTATAACTGTAAAAGAACGGGGAGCATTGAAAGTGTTAAGATGAAGGTAAATAGTAAATAACATATTTTCTTTTTGGAGTGGTTTTGCTTATGATGCATTAAAGTTGAATTGTCTGAGAATGAAGATTTGCACAATTTTCTCCAAAGTGAATTCTCGTGTGTCTTTTTAAATTTCCATGTTGCAAAAAAGCTGTTCCACACACTTTGCAAGAATATGGTTTCTCACCAGTGTGAGTTTGCATGTGTCTTTTCAAATTGCTACTTTGTTGAAATGCATTTCCACAAATTTTACAAACATGTTGTTTCTCTTCAGTGTGCATTTGTAAATGGCTTTTTAATTGTGCATTTGAAACAAACAAAGATTCACATATATTACATGAATATAGTTCCTCCACACTATGAGATTTCATGTGCACTTCTAATTGTGAACTATCTACAAAAGCAGATTTGCACACATCACAAAAATATGGCTCCTCACTGGTGTGTGTTCGCATATGTATTTTTAAATCTCTTTTCCGTGAAAATGTTGATCCACAGATATTGCAAGAATATGGTTTCTCTCCTGTGTGTATTCGTACATGTCTTTTTAAAGCTGAACTGTCTGAAAATGGAGATTCACACACTTCACAACTATAAGGTTTCTCTCCAGTGTGGACTCTCATGTGTCTTTTTAAGTTTCCACTTTGCATAAATGCTGTTCCACACACTTTGCAAATATATGATTTCTCTTTAATGGGAGTTTGCCCATGGCTTTTTAAATGTGAACTCGAATCAAATTCAGATTCATATGAGTTATATAAATATTGTTCCTCAACAGTATGAGAAGTTGTGTGGTCTGTTAATTGCAAACTATCGACAAATGCAGGTTCACACAAATTGTCAGAGTATGGCTTCTCATCCATGTGTGTCTTCATATGAATTTTAAAATCTGATTTCCATGAAAATGTAGATCCACATACATCACAAGAATATGGTTTCTCTCCAGTGTGGGTTTTTACATGTCTTCTTAAAGCTGAGCTGTCTGAAAATGAAGATTCACACACTTCACAAGTGTAAGGTTTTTCTCCAGAGTGAACTCTCATGTGTCTTTTTAAATTTCCATATTGTAGAAATGCTGATCCACACAATTTACAAGAATAGGGTTTTTCTCCAGTGTGAGTTTTCATGTGTCTTTTTAAGTTGCTACTTTGTAGAAATGCATATCTACAGATTTTGCAAATGTGTCGTTTCTCCTCAGTGTGCATTTGTAAGTGACTTTTTAATTGTGCAGTTGAAACAAACAAAGATTCACATATATTACATGTAAATAGTTCCTCTACACTATGAGACTTTGTGTGCACTTCTAATTGTAAACTATCTACAAAAGCAGATTTGCACACATCACAAAAATATGGCTCCTCACTGGTGTGTGTTTGCATGTGCGTTCTTAAATCTCTTTTCCGTGAAAATGTTGATCCACAAACATTGCAAGAATACGGTTTCTCTCCTGTGTGTATTCGTACATGTCTTTTTAAAGCTGAACTGTCTGAAAATGAATAATCACAAACTTCACAAGTATAAGGTTTTTCTCCAGAATGAATTCGCACATGCCTTTGTAAATTCCCTCTATGTAGAAATACTGAATCACATACTGTGCAAGCGTATGTTTTTTTCTCAGTGTGTGTTTGCGTGTACATTTTTTAAGTGTAAAATCTTTGAAAATTCAGATCAACATACTTCAAAGGCTTAAGGCTTATTTACAGTGTGAGTTTGCATATGTTAGAAACCATAAACCAAAACTGTCAACATCAACATAGTCAACATTAACATAGGTTTCTTCAGTTTTTAAGTTGGTCTGACTGGCTGGCTCTGTATATGACAAGCATAAAAGCTGCACCAAGAGGACTGAAAATTTTAACATTTACTCCTTATTAAGTCTAGAAAAACTTTTCTTTCTTTTTTTTAAATCCCTGCCCCCAAATAGGTTTTTAGCGGGGGATTCAATTCACAATATAACTTTATACTAAATTTGGCCTTTAGTTTGTGTCTGGTAGAGTTCACACTTTTTTTTGAAAATTTGGACTTTTTTAGTGATGACTGCGCAACAAAATGCAAGAGAAATAACATTCATTGATCACCCTATTTTCCAACCTTTTTAATCACCATTCCCAACACAACATGCCACCAAAAGATGTTGGTCATGCGATGGTTTCTATTGAGTGACTAACCAGATCTGTTTTCTTATGAATTTTGATGAACTCTAGTTAATCCCTGTAAACAAATTCATGGATATATTTGAATTTCTATGACCTGATTTTTTTATGTTAGAAAAGAAACTACTGAATTTGTTTCAGTGGAACAGTCCATTCATTCAAATAGTAGGTAGGAGATATTTTCATCAACAAAATTGTTCCCTTCAAGTGGAAGATTCCATTTTTGTGGACAGAGAAACAAAATGTCAGTTGACAATCTTCACAGGAACATAATTTTTTCTCCAGTGTGTGTTTGCATATGGAATTTCAAATAGCAACTTCTTAAAAATGCAGTCCTACACAGTTCACAAAAGTTTTTCTTTTTCTACTATAAGTTTCTGTATATTTTGTAAAATTGAATTCATTTAAAATTTTGATGCACAAATTTTACAAATTTGCAAATTTCATTTACAATTTTGATGCACAAATTTTACAAATTTGCAAATGTCATTTAAAATTTTGATGCACAAATTTTACAAATTTCATTTAAAATTTTGATGCATACATTTTACAATTTTGATGCACAAATTTTACAATTTTATCTTGTGTATGTTTGTGAAATTTGCTCAACAATTTCAATCCACTAATTTCACAGTCTTCTAACATTACAATTCCTTTATCCCAAATTCAGTTGTTCTCCACCACACTGGTCAATCTGTAAATAAATAAAAGATATTTTGAATGAAAACTTATGCTAATGCATACATTAAACAAGATTATATTAAATCAGTTCAGAATTAATTCATGCTACCTTCAATAAAAAAAAACAGGTCTGGTTAGTCACTCAATAGAAACCATCATGTGATCAATGTCTTTTGGCAACATGCAGTGATAGGGATGAACAATTAAAAAATTGGAAAAAGGGGTGATCAATGAATAAGTTACTCCTCTCACCTTTTGTTGGATCACTAAAAAGTCCAAATTTTCAAAAACAATCATGAACGCAGCCTGACACAAACTAAGGGACCAATTTAATATAAACTTAGATTGTAAATTGAACCCCACCACTAAAAACCTATTTTGGGTGGGAGTTTTGAAAAAAAACAAAAGCTGTTTTTATTGATATAATAAGGAGTAAATGTTTAAATTTTCAGCTCTCTAGTTCCATTGGTGTGGCCTGTACATACAATAGATAGATAGCCAGCCAGCCAGACCCACTTAAAAACTGAAAAAACCTATGTTGACAGTTTTGGTTGACGGTTTCTAAAACTTATAATCCGAATGTTGTAAGTAATATTTTCAAACAACCATAAAGATTTGTAAATTTAAAAGAGGGTTAAAATTGATCACTTAGTTTGTATCTGGCAGCGTTCAATCAATCAAAATGTGAGCTTAACATTTTTAGAGAAATACATTTTTATGCTGTTCTATGATTAACTAAAATATTATTTAATTCAAGTACAGTAAAAAAATAACAGTATAAACAAACACTACTGACCTTTTAAGAATTCAGAAGAAAAGTAAAATTGTTGCTGTTCTGTGTAAAACCTGCAATGTGTAGTTAAGTATATGTTGCAATAAAATGCATTTTAGTCCATGAGCCAGACACCTAAATTTCCAATATCGGTACCAAATTAGGGGCAAAGTCTCAAAATGATTTTCTAATTGCTACAAGTATATAAAATTGGAAAATGTATGATATCCTTGTATATATATATATATAGGCCAAATAGGTTTTTATTAACATTAAAAAAAACCCAATCATGAAAAAATCAAATCTACTCTGAACAGTGTGATTTTCTTGGTTTGCTGGTTGTAACACTGGACTCTTCCAACGGGAAGGGGGTAAAACTTTGCTGAAAAAAATACTTCCTGCCCACTGTTTCAAACAATACACTATTGCCGGTAAACGAATTTAGTATTTTTTTCCACCACGATTAACGAGTAGGTCATATGAAAAAAACCCTGGATCAGGACACATGACATATAGCAATGATCAGCAAGATAATCTTGCAGGCTGTTGTTTGTGGGTTCGATCTTCATCTGATCTGCCACTATAGATGGTCTGATACCAATTCATTTTAAGTTACTATACTTATATAATGAACAGTATGATTTTTTGGGGTTTGATGTCTGTAACACTTGACCCTCTCACTCAGGGGTAAAATTTTGCTGATAAAAGTACCTCTTTCCCACCTTTTGAAACTATGGACCCTTCAACGGAAACAAATTTACTATCATTTTTTCTTAGAAAATATTTTCAATTCTAAAACTGCTAAATAATAAAGAAAGCTGTATTTATTAAATGATAAGATATCTTTTAATATTAATCACCACTGCCCACGACACTGGTTTATTGCTTGATTTAGGTTATTCGTGTGTTCTGACATTTATATGTATCTATGTATCTGGACTTTGTCCAGCCCTAACCATTCATAGTAGAAACTTGAAATTTTGCACACACACTCCCCTCAATGAGTACAGAAAATGTTGTTTTTTTAAATTCCCCCCCATAATAGGTTTTAAGAGGGGGGTTCAATATGCAATGTAAGTTTATGCTAAATTGGTCACCAGTTTGTGCCCGTTTGTTTTTTGAAAATTCAAGAGAATAATTTAAATCAAAATATAAAAAAAAAACTTTTAAAAATGTAATTCTATTAAAAAAACATTTTAGCAAGAATTTAGAAAGAAATTTAGCATTTAGAACCACAAAACATGACTAAATGCATCCCTTGTTATGTTGATTACAAAAAACTTGGTCCTTCTTGTGTAATGTTCCTTTTTTTAATTCACAAACCCAAGCGATTAGAGGTAAAATGCCTGTATGTTCAAATACTTATGACAGGTACTGTGTATATATATATATATAACTACTGCTACAAAAACAGCAGCGGTGCCTTCAACAAAGCCCTCATCAGATGATGAACCAGGGGCCAAAACATCATTACCCCTAACCCAGGGTGGCCCAGCAGTACCTTGCTGTACCACCAGGCTTTGTTGGTTCTCCGTCACATTGGGGGGACCAGATCCATGCAAATGCAGTCGATGCCCGATCTTGGGGCCTGTCTTCTTTGATGATAATCAGTCAGGTATGTCGAGGCCAAGATGGCAACGAAACCTCAGCATCTGACTACAACAGAATGTGTATTAGTCGTACAGCCAAGTCCCCACCCACCCCGACATAAATGAAACAATCAATTTATTATTAAATATGAAACATATAATGTTCACTTTTTTAATCCCCTTAAAAAATTCTGAACAAGATTTTAGAAGAATAGAGACAAAAAACTTGCTTTTTTTTCATTTAATAATTTAATTTTATTAAAAAAATTTAAAAAAAAGATATTTAGCATTCAGAACCACAAAACATGACTAAAAGCATCCCTTGTTATATCTGGGGGTCTGGCTGATGGACTGAAATGCATATTTTATTTTATGACTAGAAATCATTAAAGCTTTAATTATTTAGCAGTTATAGTGTGTGTATGCATACCTGTCAATTCTCACACATTTTGATACGGTCTCACACATTAATGTAAAATTCTCACGCATTTATAAAAAGTGTAAAATTCTCACGCATTTTATAAAAGGTGAGAAATTTCATAAAAAGTGAATTTTTATAAAAGTGTGAACCTTTTGGCTAGTGATTAACAATTGTTGGTTGTTTATTTGTATGTATTCAGTATATTTTTACAGATTCTATACAGAACTTTTGAAACACATTTTCCGGGCGGGTATGATTCTCACTCATTTTCAACATTGAAACTTGACAGGTATGGTGTATGTAGTTTGTATATCCCATATTATATACTTTCTTTTCACTTTTTAACCTGAAAAATGGGTTACAAATAGCAAAAATGGTGCTGGGAGAGTAAAATCAATTTTTATATTTTTCCATATTTTCTATTTTCTCTGTATTTGTCATATCAATAAGTAAAAACTGTATTAATTTGGGGTTCCTAGTCCCAAAAATAAACTTCACACAAAGGTTGTTATGAACCAATACTTGATTATTTGGTTATACAAGGCCAAAGTTAAGTACAGAGAACCGTGGCCCTTCGGGGGTCCTTGTGGCATGCTCGGGTATCATCCTGGGAGAAGTTGTGCAGGATATCTTAGCTCTGGCTAGGATCAAGGTGGAGTATCTGTTCTTCAAATCCGCCATGACCTCGAAGTTCGGGGAACCATGGCCCTTCGGGGTCCTCGTGGCATGCTTGGGTATCTTCGGATATCTGGGAGAAGTTGCACAGGATATCTTGGCCAGCTGGTTGGGAGGCGATCACCATTAGCATGCTCTGGATTCGTCCTGAGAAACTTTTGGGATCCCCCCCGCCTCTCTATCTCGGTCCTAGGAGCATTTGTCTCAGTGACAGGGATTTGGGATTCTCCTCCCTCAAGTCTCTTGTCACGGGGACATGGCATCCCCCTCCCCCTCCCACTACTACTGAATTCGGCACTAAATGACCCACCAAGGTTCTATGTGCCGTTAAACAAAAAAAAAAGCAAAAAAAGGCAAGAGTTGGTATTTAAGCCAATTGGACAAATTGTTCCCGATTAGGCCCCGTGCCTAAAGGGGGTCCCATGCCTAAGGGGGTCCCACACTAGGGTAATCTACTCTAGTCTAGATACATTGCAACATATAGCTAACTACACATTGCAGGTTTTACACAGAACAGCAACAATTTAACTTTTCTTCTAAATTCTTAAAAAGTTCAGTAGTGCTTGTTTATACCGGTGTGCGATTTCAGCTGTTGGGTGGGCGATGAGCAACTGAACAGAAAATGGTGGACGATGGGAAATTTTGGTGGGCGATATAGGATTTTGAGTATTAAGAAGGTATTTCAACATATGCTACCCGAAAAAAATATTCAAAGAAGATATGCAAAGAACCTGTATAAAAAAGTCAGCGTTATTTGTTACCTCCCTTTGGTATCATAAAAAGTCAGTTTACGAACCAGTAACAAACATTTTTGGTATTCTTTTGAATATTTACTATACAAGTGGGCAGTGGAAAAATTGTCCATCTGAAAGTGGGTGATGATGCAAAAAAGGTTGGAAACCCCTAGTTTATACTGTTTATATTTTGAATTTTCTTCTTTTTTTTTTTTACTGTACTTGAATTAAATAATATTTTAATTAATCATAGAACAGTGTAAAAATTTATTTCTCAGAAATTTTTAAGCTCACATTTTGATTGCTTTCCATTCTACTATGGAGATATAACGTCTATAATAAGCATTATTTATATCTCTAAGATTCTACAGACATTGCATGTGGACCTGGGGACCTGCAAGAATGTTTCCAATTTGATCCCGCAGCAGCCAAGGCCAGCCCTGCACAAGGCTATCCTTTATTTTCCATTTCTAGGGATCCACTATCATTGGTACCAAAAATATTGGTACCAAAAATATTGGTACCAAAAATATTGGCTGGCTCATGGACTACATCAATGTTAACATTTGGCCTTGATGGTTCTGTAACGTTCTGGTTGTGTTTAGTGCCTCTGCTCGCTTTGTTAGTCTTTTTATTGTGCTGTGTGAGTTAAGAATGCGTTTGATTCATAACTGTGTTTAAGTGTGTTAAGAAAAGAAGATGGAACAAGATAACAAGTGTGATAGGGTTCTTCGCCTGGTAAAAAGTGGACCTTCCCGGTTCCCACTTCCAGCCCCGGCTTTCACCTGGTCTTGAACACCAACCACTGGCGCTAGTTAGAAATAACTATCTCACCCACAAGGCTGGCATGTTTCGAGCGTCGCTGTTCGTTTGTATTGAAGGAGTTAAAATATGGACACTATTCACAAGCGTGATCCCATTTCTGAATCAATTACAGAATCTAAAATACTCACACTTTCATTCAATTATTTTTTTGGTTCGCTCAATTAGACCATTTTCGGTGGGAGGGGGGGGCTTCCTTCCGTGACCCTAGGCTTAAGCCTACTCAACCTAATGGTTAATCCACCTCTGGACACGGAGACTTTCGTCTTCCCCTTCCTTCCTCCTTGGGGTGAACCAACCCCCAGTCATTCACATTCATTAAGTCAGCTGAAGCTCCCACCAAACCAACCAACCATGTTGATGTCGGTCTTAATGCAGACGATCAATATAGCCATGAAACGCAACGTACAGCAGGACCACCCGCTTTCAAACCAGCCACCCGACCACACCTTCTAGTCGCTGAGATTACCACAGTTACACCAACACTCTAGTGAGAAAAAAGTCAAATGAATTATTATTAGTATTCATTCCAATCTCCTAAAACCGTACATCTCTCTACCTACTAAAATGAAAACAACGCACCTCAAACCTACTCCTGCGCCTGAAAGAAAAGCTTTAGATATATTTTAAGGAAAACATCATAATGAATGAAACACAACATAAATAAATCTCAAAACAGTCCATAAAATATTTCTTTGAAAATAAAATGAGACAATAAACTCAGAAAATCATATTTGCATTTTTTGACTTTTCATTGACGATATCAAAACTGAAAACAAGTAAATAACGATGGGTATTTTTTGCGTTTTCTTAACTGTTTGGAAGCGGAATAATAAATATAGACGATGAACATTGCAATTGTATTTATATTTTTACTTACCTTACAGACGTAGAATTGTAATAACGATGAAAACAATATAAAAAGTGAAGAAAATATCACCTCTTCTTTTTTTTTTATTCAAGTGTTTTTCCTAATTTCAGTCGGTTTGTTATGATTTTTTGGTTTTTCACTTTCAGTTTTCAGTCAGTCAATCAACCCAATTTGTATCGTCCGTTCAATTCCTAACAATTAATGTTCAAGTTGAAAAGAAAGAAGCAGAAAGAAAATAAATATCAAATTTATGTTAGAGAAAATATTTGATTACAAACAAATGGAAACGAAAGTAGATTATATATCTGTGATTCTGTGAGTGATATGACAAAGATTCAGAAGCGGTGATTGAGATTTCGTCTCTTGTGTAAAAAGATGTAGTTGTTAGTTGTATGACCAGAATTCGGAATAGGTTCGTAAATTCATTGTGTAATTTTATTTTATTTCAATTTTAGGTATTTTCAACCCATTAAGACCTTCGAACCATCTGGAAATTCGTTAATTTAAAAATATATATTTTTTAGATTTTACGAGGGGGTTCTAATTTACAATATAACTATAATGCTAAAGTGGGCACTTACTTTCCGCCTTCTTTAGGGAAGTACGGAACGAAGTACGGAACGAAGTACGACTTAGAAGAATTTTCTTCGCTTTGGTCTGAAAATTTTTTAAATTTTAATTCTTTTAATAATTTTAAATTATTTAAGGCTGGGGTTATGGTTGGGGTTGGAGTTAGGGTTGGGGCTTATGGTATGAAAGAAAGCAACCGAAATAAGAGAAGATAATTCTGTAAGCCGTACATCCGTAAAAATGGCGGAAAGTAAGTACCCACTTAAGCATTATAATTACATTGTAAATAGAACCCCCCTCACCCATCGTAAAACCTTCATATTTTTTTCTTCTAAAAACTAACAAATTTCCGGATGGTAGTTTCAGGTGTTATGCATTTTAGAGTGTTGTAAGATGAACAAATAAATATATTGTTAATGTTATAGAAATGAATTTGATTTACGAACCTATTCCAGTCATTTACTGTGGTATTTATTCAAATTTGTTGATTTTAATTTTCTAGATTAAAGTCCCCACCTAAACGGGCGGTTATTTAATTGATGTCAAAAGAAAAGATTTAATAAAATGGATAGATAGATAGATAGATGGAAATCAGGTAGTGTTTAAGTTAATTTGTTTTTAAAAAGTGATTTAATACCACTCTTTCTTTACACTGTTAGAAAAAGGGGGACTAATGTTCAAAAGGGGAGGGGGATAATAATAATAAAAATGGGGGAGTTAATGTTAAAAAAAAGTGGGGCTAATGTCCAAAAAAAAAGAGGGGGATAATATCCCCAAAAAGAGAAGGCTGATGTTTGGGGTGGAGGGGGTTAATGTTTAAACAAAAGGGGGCTAATATTAAAAAGGCAGGGCATTTTCTCCAAAAAGAGAGGATTCATTTTTTTAAAAAGGGAGAGCTAATCTTGAAAAGGGAGGCTGATGTTAAAAAAATGGGGGTGTAATGGTAAAAAAATGGGGGTGTAAT
>VCCN01006885.1:3386611-3402368 GCA_006491835.1 Architeuthis dux | reverse complement strand
TATTAGTTGAGAGCCTATATTTGCCCGGCGCTGGTGTGAATGACTGCTAAACTATGTTAGTTTCTTTAGCAGTGATTGGTCAAATCAGTCCTCATGATGCGATCCATTTTTAATGGTTAAGTCGTCCAACTTTGCCAAGATTTTCTTCTTTTAATGATTGCGGACATTTTCTGGTGAAATGCTTTTTATTATTGAAAATGTTTTTTATTTATTTTATATCAATGTTTTGTAAAAATAAATTAATAAAATTCAAAGAGGTTTTCGGACAATTGAACACCTTCTTGTTGTTTGTGTTGGTAACTGGGAAATGTTTCTCTCCGATGGTAACGATGCTTATAACAGGATTCCATTTGTTTTCCTTTCCTTTCCCGGTTAAGCCTGGATTTCCATATCTTGTTCCTGTTCAGTAGCGGAAGTCACATCAGGTTGAAATCCGCACTTGTCTGACTTATACACCATTGGAGAGAAAAATTTCTGTTTACCACCATTACATTCAGATAATACAACTGAAGAAGGCCGTAGAATGAATCGGCCGAAACGTTGTGTTAACAATATAAACAAGAAGGAGTCCAATTGTCCTAAAAACTCTTTGAATGTTAATGACCCTTCTCAAAACTATAGACAAATTAATGAAAGATTTATATTTCTTATACTTTTTTATTGTTCTTATTCACGTTTCCTGACTACAGTAAAATAATTATATTGAAATTTCAACAGAAGCCGCATAATTTTTATGCGTCATTTCCAGCTCTATGAAAAGATGGTAATAGGCCCAAGCCAGATGAGAAATGTAGACCGCATTTCAAACTACTCATTAAGCATTTTTGTAATCAGTGTTAAATACATATGATTTATGTATGAAAATATACATGTACATATAGTGTATATGATTTACTTACAAGTAACAGAACAGAATAAAAGAATCAATCTTTATTATTATTGGATGATGTATTGTAATATACCACTTTTTTATTAAATTTGACTGAAGGATTAGGATGAAGGTAAAAACTAGTCAAATTTAATAAAAAGTGGTGTGTTACAATACTTCATCCAATAATAAGTGGCCTGAATTAATAAGTTGTATAAAAACAACTAAAATTAGGATGAAGGTCAAATTTAATAAAAAATACTTCAATACTTCATCCAATAATAATAAAGATTGATTTATAAAAAAGACTACTAGGTCTCATATGTAAAACAACATAAATGTGGTGCAGAGAGTCGGTTGTAGGGAGTGTAAATCAACTTCTGCTAATCCATGAAGTCTTTGTGGTTGATTGGTAAAAGTAGCTAGGAGTAAACTAGTCTCCCTCTGGCAATGAGAGTGTGAGTTCAATTCGAAGGCTTACTCTTTATTTCCGATTGCGCTGTTATTCATTGCCATAGAAATGGTGGCCTGAATTAATAAGTTGTATAAAAACAACTAAAAATTAGGATGAACGTAAAAACTAGTCAAATTTAATAAAAAAGTGGTATAGAATAAAATAACTATAACGATTTATAAAAAAGGTGATGGCAAGCAATTTTATTCAAAATGTATATAAGACAATAGAGTACAACAATAGAGTACAGTGTTGCCAACTCAAAAAATATTTTTGTGCTAGTTTAACTGCCAAAAAGCGCTAAATTCTTTTTTAATTGCCCAAAATAGCCAAAAACCACCCAAAAGACACTAAAAGTGGTCAAAAATTTGCCCTGCCAAAACATGAAATGCGCTAAATTGGCAACACTGGTAGAGTACCACAACAGAGTACAATACTGTAATAATAGGAAGCAGTAAATAGTAATTCATGTTTATTCTGTATTTGGAATTTATCTGTATTAATGTTTTAGGAATCTTTAAAATATTAATATTTTGTGCTAAAGTGATTCTTTTTATAATATCAATATTCTTTACCAAAGCATCACCCCTTTGTTTCTACCAGGGGGAATAGGCGCCTTCAAAATTATAGGCCACTGCCAACTGCCCCACCCCCCTCCTGTTCTGGCCAGGTCATGTGAGCTAAATTCTCTTGGAATGTTATATCTTCTTCATATATTCCCATAGTAAATGAATTTTAATTCCCATAGTGTATGAACTTTAATTCCCATAGTATATGCACTTTAATTCCCATAGTAAATGAACTTTAATTCCCATAGTATATGCACTTTAATTCCCATAGTATATGAACTTTAATTCCCATAGTGAATGAACTTTAATTCCCCATAGTGTATGAACTTTAATTCCTCATAGTGTATGAACTTTAATTCCCCATAGTGTATGAACTTTAATTCCCCTAGTAAATGAACTTTAATTTCCATAGTATATGAACTTTAATTACAAAATATAAACTCATTAAATTCAATAAATGAAATATACATAAACATATTATCTGTTAAAATAAAATATTTTTGCTGATTACTTTACAAAAAAGTAAATAATATTTTACTTTTCTTTCCTGTTTAAATATCTTTCATTTTCAATTCTTAAAATTATGACAGTTTTTCTGTTTATAATGTTTCATGAATATTTCATTTGCGAATTTATCATGCATACATTCACAATCCCAGGTTTTCAAGTTCTTAAGCTAGTCTGGCTGGCTGGCTATGTATCTATCATGCATACAGGCTGCACCAAAAAGACGTTAGAAATGCTCAAAAATAGCCAGAAAATTGCCGAAAACGGCCAAAATGTTTTAGGCGGAAACGCGCTAATTTAGCGCTTTTTGCACTGCCAAAACAAGAAACGCGCTGAATCGGCAGCACTGAGTCTTATGCTATACTACCGTATTTTGGATCCGTCAAACCAAAGATTACCGTTAATAAATTGAAGAAAAAATTGTTTTTTTCTATGAATCTGTGAGATTTCTTCATTTCAAATCCGACTTTCGAATGTTTTGCCTAATTACGTAATGCTCTAAAAAAAAAAAAAAATTACGCTCTCTGATTTAATGATATTTCCAAGGGACAAAATTGTTTTCAACACCGTTTAACAATTTCTTCTCTTTGTCATCAGCGAAAACATTTTCTCCAATTTAACTTAACATTTGCATCGTATTTTTTCCGTTCATTTCTTTTCGTCTTCAACCTTATTGTTATGAGTTGGATGAGCAATGCAGATATTGTTCAACTTTAACTTGTCATTAAAGCCGATCAAATTTGAAGAGCAGACAACACTTGAAAACTGGTGTCGTCGTCGTCGTCGTCGTCAATTATCTCGAGTCGACTACAACTTTTCTGTACATTTTTGTCTTTTCTATTAGAAGTCTATGTGTGGACGGTAAGTGGAAGAAGAATGCAGTTGATAATGTTAATCATACGTTTTGTGAACGCAAACATTTTAACCATTGACGAAATCGACTACGGATGCACAAAAGGGAAATATTTTAAGTGTCTGTAAAAAGCAACAGACAGTTTTTTTTAAAAAAAGCCTTTTTTGGCACAATGTAGAGAGGGCGGTTAGTCCCGATTGTAAATTGTAAAGTTTCGCACCCGCTCACTCTATGTTAAAAACCGCGCACAAATAAAAAGAAATCAGAGAATTAATGAAAAGAAAACTGAATTTGTATTAGACACTCCGCTGTAACCATGATAATAAATATCAATAATAAATAAGTAAATAGAAATATAAACAAATGATTAATAATATAAAAATTAAAAAATAATATAAATTATTAAAAGAAAATAGTAATATGAATAAATAATATTAAAAACTACATATTGAATTAGATAAATTTAAATGTTTTTAATGTTTGATCAGTTGCAATCAAGTCTGTTCTCTTTTGTGCATCCGTAGTATTCGATGTCGTCAATGGTTAAAATTTGTGCGTTCATAAGATTGCCATGATATTGAATAGTGATGAAATTTGTCAAATCATGTTAAAGCACCACTTATAAAGTCTGGACACTTCTGATTAACTACCCCCCCCCCTCTAAAAAATAAAAAAAAATGTCGTGCCTTCAATCCAGAAGTCCTTTGTTTCCTCAAAGAATGTGTCAGTTTTGAAAAAAGTTAATTTTTTAAGGTTTTAGAGTGGGGGTTCTATTTACAATCTAACTATAATTCGTAACTGGACCAATTCTTACGGAAATACAGCTTCGAAGTATTTGGTTACCTCCCTTTTCTTGTGAGGGTATAAAAAACTTTTTTGCTAATAATTTTTGTGCTTTTCTTAGGGCTTTAGGTGGAGCCTACGCGGGCCTGCCCCTAAAACTTTAATGAAAGCACAAACAATTACTTGTGAATTTTTTATTTTTAAAAAACGTTAAAAATAGCAGGATTGTTTTTTTTTAAATTAAAAAAAAATTTTTGCTTGATTTTTTTTTTAAAATGATGTTTGAAAATACAAAGAAATAAGAGAATTCATAGGGTATAAAAAAAGGAAGCCATACTTCCGCACGAATGGCGGAGAGTAATTGTCCATTTTGGCATTATATTTATATTGTAAATATTCTATTTACAATATAAATATAATGCCAAAATGGACCCTTACTTTCTGCCATTAAAACCTTAAAAAGTTACCTTCAAAAACTTCAAATTCTCTGAGGCTTAAAATGAAGGTCTTATGGATTGAAAGCACAAAAATTACTTGCGAAAAACCTTTTTTTATTAGGATAATAGTGCTGTCCAATTGTTTTATGTAACTATATTATTGATTATAGGGTTCTTCAAACTTTCAAACCCCCTCACCCTAGGTTGACATCCATTCCCAACTGAGGCGCTTCCCGGCCTTTTGGCTAAGATCAAAGTGTAATATCTGTTCTTCTAAACCACCATGGCCACGAAAATTCAGAGAACCGTGGCCCTTCGGGGGTCCTTGTGGCATGTTCGGATATTGTCCTGGGAGAAGTTGCACAGGATATCTTGGCTGTGGCTAGGATCAAAGTGGAGTATCTGTTCTTCGAAACCGCCATGGTCTCGAAGTCCAGAGAACCACAGCCATTCAGGGGTCTTTGTGGCATGCTCGAGTATCTCCGGATATATGTGAGAAGTTGCACAGGATATCTTGGCCAGCTGGTCAGGAGGCGATCACCATTAGCATGCTTGGCATTTGTCTCAGTGACAGGGATTTGGGATTCTCCCCTTCAAATCTTTAGTCACGGGGACATGAGATCTGAATTTAGAATTGAGCATAACATTTCAGAACATCGACTGGCTCAAACATAAGCCAAGTCCGTTATTTTGCCATAACCATGTCATGAGAGATATCCCCTTCTTATGAATACACCATTTATGGCACTTGGTCAGCTGTCACCAAAGCATGAATTTCTTTCATATTCAACATATCAATCATTGTTCTCATGTCGTAAAAGTGAAATTCTCATCAGTGAGGACAAATCTACCTGAAAAAAAATGATTTTAAAAGGATATACTCCCTACATAGCATTTCATACAAAACCATGGTAATGAATTCAGTTAAAACAACAGTCATTATCACTAGCTCAATGCATTGTGTCTATCGACACTGTATTCATATAGGCAAAACTACTGGCTATTTTTGATTGACTTAACAAGATGGATTGGATTAGGGCTGTGTATCTCATCTGGCAGCTACTTTTCAGATCTAGTGAAATATCACTAGATGTGAATTTTTATTGTGATAAATTATTGTTTATGTGTATGTGTGTTGTATAGCTCTTTTGGTCCACGGGAGAAAAATCCTGAACTTGGAGAAAAAAGAAGACTCAAAACTTGTTTATAAAAATATGAGGATATATTTTTATTTTATAAGATACATTGTGTCATGGCGGAGAATGAAGAGTGGGAGAGAGAGACATCTTAACTGTTAGAACTGTTAAAAGCGTCCAGCCCTCAGAGAGAAAATGAATTACTAAAATGTAACAAAAACAAAATTTTTTTTTTTAATTAACAATTAGCATTGAGCCATTTTGTAATGTTTGTATATGTTTGTATACAGATAAAAAAAATAACACTAGTTACTATGAAAATGAAAAATATAGAAAAATATTTTCAATTTCAGTGTTCTAGACGTTATAAATATTAAAATTCGAAAAACTTTTTAAATAAACCTTAAAATTTTACAATTAACGTTTTTATGAACGTACTTCGATCTTGTGTACTGGTGTATGTCTTCTGATGTACATGTTACGGCTGTTTAGGCCATTTTCAATATCTTAACTGTTAGAACATGAACATCTTGCAAGCATTTTGTAACACTAGTTACATAATTATTCTTTAAGAAAGATTTTCAAACATTTCTGTGCCCCCCCCCCAATAATCTTTACGTCTACACGGAGGGATCCCGACCCCTACTTTGAGAAGCCCTGTCCTAGTTCAGCGCCAACTGTTGCTTTAATCTGGCAAAACTGTCAACATAGGTTTCTTCAGTTTTTAAATTGGTCTGGCTGGCTGGCTATTTATATATGTATCACGCATACAGGTCACACCAATGCACAAAACCTTTTTTTTTAAATTAGCAATTAGCATTGAGCCATTCTGCAATAAGCATCAGAAGGAGTATATGTTTGTATAAAGATAATAATTTATGTATGTATTACGCATACAGGCCGCACTAATGGAGCTAGATGACTGAAAATTTCAACATTTACTCCTTATGTCTAGAAAAAAGTTTCAACCCTGTGCTAAAATTTAAATATGTAGCAGTCGTTACAGAAATGAAAAAAAAAACAGAAAATACGTTGCTAGTTTTCTTCAATGCCTGGGCGGTTCAAGTAACCCCATTTTATGGTAATGGTTCAGTTCAGCAGTATAGTTACATCGTAAATAGAACCCTACTCCTAAAACCTGAAAAAAAAAAAACTCTTTTTCAAAACTGACACTATTGATTGAAAGCACAACAAAAACTTTCTGAAAAAACTTTTTAATACAGTTTGCTGGATTAGCCACTAAATCCAATTTTGACCTTTTTTAAAACTGAACATTTACAAATGCAGAAATTATAAACAGAATCGTAATAATCTTTTTCTTTTCTTTTTTATGGGTGATACTAGTAATCCAGAAGGCAGGATGCATTGCCCTTGAGCAGGGGTTAGCAAAGCTTGTCTCACATTTGTGACCTTGTGCCAGACTAAGCTTATTTTACTAAATACCTATTTGGGCTTTTCCACCAGCATCTGTTGCCAGTGTTCAAGCCCAGTCAAAAGCCAGGATTTCAAATGCTGATTTTTTAAGGCAAGTAGGCAATTTACACTTGAAATTTTGTTTACTTCTCCTGTGCTCCGACGAAAGGAACGTAACTCCGATATAAAAAAAAACAGAGTTATGTCTTTTCCACTACACAGTACACCAGAGTTGTGTTTTATTAACAGATCTACAGAGTTCATGCATAGCAATACATCTCGTAATAATATTGGCCATAACACACATTTGAGCAGTCCAGGAGGGACCCCATTTTTAATTTTTTTAAAACTGCCAATTTTCAGTGTTGTATTAAAAAATGCTTTAATAAGCTCATGCTACCTAAAATCTAAGCTCCATACATCATAAATGCATATTTCAACCCTGTGCTAAAATTCAAATATACAGCAGTTGTTATAGAAATGCCAAAAATACAGAAAATACGTTGCTAGTTTTCTTCAATGCTTATTGGCCCAAGTAGCCTGGGTGGTTCAAGTAACCCTGTTTTACAGTATGTTTGTTTAAAAAAATTGTTTTAATTATTAATTTCCATTATTATGTTATTTCATTATACAAGTACTCATAGGTTGTCCTGGTGCTCCAATTTTTATTAGTGCTAATGGTTCTCTATATCTTCGTTAGCTCAGTCAGTAGAGCAGAACCTTTGTATAAGGTTGCACAGAGTTTGTTTCTTTATTCACATTTACGATTTAAGCCACTCGTTTAGCAGTCGCTCACACCGGCAACGGGCAAATATAGGTTCTCAACTAATAAATATCATTATAATTATCATATTCTGTTGGATATAAAATTATCCATCGTTTGATTTCATTAGTGCTAATGTAATACCAGCAGCTCTACTAACCCACTACTCAGCATAATAATCTCCAGCGAGATATAGGTCATGTGACTGTTGATATCGAATGTTTGCTGAAAGTTTATTTAAAAGTATACAATTTGTATATACAAGCACACATCATAACAATCATATTTACACAATATCTAGAGCCTTAAACCTTTGCTGTGGTGTAATAAACATCATAATTCTTCTTAAAATCATTTACATCTGTTGATAGCACTACATATTCTGGTAATCTATTCCAAAGTCCTACCACTCTATTGCTAAAAAAGAATTTTCTGATATTCAATCTATTATTTGTTTCTACCGTATATGTGTGGCCTCTCAATCCCTTGTACCCCTTCTATTAAAAAATACATCAGGGTTTACTACTTCTAAACCATGCATAATCTTAAACGCAGTCTCCCCGATCCCTCCTATTTTCCAATGATGTTAACCCTAACACTTTTAACCTATCCTCATAACTCATACTTTAATTCCGGTACTAACTTAGTTGCTCATCTCTGGACTTTTTCTAAAAGATTTTTTATCTCTCTCCAAGTACTCCTGACAGTATGAAATTCAAAGAATGGATAATTTTATATCTGACATATAAATGTCAGAACACATGAATAACCTAAACCCAGCAACAGTGATTAAACCGGTCTGTTATAGGTTACAATGATTAATATTTATATAATGCTGTAACATAACAGTAAGTGTAAGTTGGTCTAAAAATATTGTCTTTCATTAGTTTAACTCAGGGGTCTCCAAAGTAGTTGATATCGATGTGAAGTGAACTGAAACTGCCTCAGTTGGAGTTTGAACTCGGCTCACTGATTTCATTCCAACTTGTATTTCCTCTTATTCCTTAGCTCCAATATGGCACCCTTCACCAAGGGGGATAATTCCTCGTGTCGGTGCCATCAACCTTGAAGCCTCAAGGGCATTAAGTCTAAACAGTCACCTATGATTGATTGATTGATTGATTGATCTGTTTAGCGGCATATCAACCCTTGATGGGTCATATAATGCCGAAATCAGTTTAACATTCAAAAGAATAGAGTCTTGCGATTGATTGATTGATTGATTGATTTGTTTAGCAGTATATCAACCCTTGATAGGTCATTTAATGCCGAAATCAGTTTATAATCCCCAAAATAGTGTCTTGCGACTTTCGTAAATGGTTATTTTTTTTTTAATTAGAGTATTGTGTCTTTAGTGGCACCTGTTTGGGGGGGGTCTTACCCCTCTGCAGGACATGCAGTCAGCGTATTCTAGGCCCCAGCCGACAGGGCCGGTAGTCACCTATCATATACAAGATATGCAGTGACCATTAAAAACCAGTGATGTAAAAATGATAGAAAAATGTTGGATGGAGAACAAGTCAAAAGATGATTCCCAGAATGTAAATAAATATCTTCATAATTATCAAAGAATTATATACAAACATATAAAACATAAGAAAATATGTATATGTGAATATTGAACAGAAAGTAAATGTACGTTTTAGCTTTATAGTTAAATTGTAAATAGATCCCATCTAAATCCTTTTAAAATGTTTTTCTCAAAACCTCTTACTTTAAAACCTTCCCCTAGGCCAACTGAGTCTACATGCCAAATTTAATTGGGCTGCATGTATGTTTAGGTGGTGTCTATTGTGTGACAGACAAACAGACAGATGGTGTGACACCTCTCATTTATATATACTGTTAATCTCTCTATTGTGCTTAGGATTTCCTCACTGATAAACATGTGTCTTTCCTCTTATTCCTTGGCTTATATAGCTCCAATATGGCGCCCTCCACCAGGGGGGTAATACCTTATGCCAGCGCCATCTACCTTGAAGCCTTCTAAATTACCAAATGGTGCATCGCTGAAGCATTTGATTACCAGCTCTTTTACATTGCCCAAGGGAAAATACTTCAAGCTGATTTCAGTTCCCTTTATTTTCTTTACTATTTGTATATGCTCGACTTGTGCTACTTTTGTTGCTCTGCTTAGTTCACACACACCAAAAGACACATCTCTGACGTGTCTGTGTGCTCACCCAGTTCAATTCACCAACAAGAGAATGCAAACTCTTCAATTCTTCCTCAGTTACTTTATCGCTTTGTTTTTGTCCAGTTGTGTTTCCAGTTTCCAGACTGTCTATGTAATCTGATTGGTTAACTTCTAAACAGCCCTTCTTCTGCACAATATTTAAACCAATATATTTAAAAGTTTCAGTATTGTGAGCGCCAATATAAAACTTCTCCCTAATAGACTTGATGACCGTGGTCTCGAATATCTTTGTTCTTGACCACAAAATATTGTCCACATATGGTTCCAGATAACTCTCCTTCAATGTTTAAGTAAAAGAATGCAGGGTCCAATTTCGCCATTTCCATTCCGGCTTCTAGCAATACTTGCCTAAGCTTCGGGTACCACACTCTCGCCGTGTCACCTAGGCCATATACAGTTTTCTTGAGTAGACACTACTGTCCCCTGTATAATTCTTTCGGAGGCTTCAACAGCCAATTATCAATCAACCCCGATTGACAATGGGACTATCCAAGAGGTTGATAAATGCCTGCGGATCAAAAGGGGATAGATAAATGTCAGGGAGAAGGGGGTCTATTGAACTTTTGCGTTCCAAAGCTGACATTCATGTAAGAAATAAAAAAGTACATAAAATACAACTAGTGATACACCTCAATCCTTATTATTATTGGATGAAGCATTGTAACATACCACTTTTTATTAAATTTTGACTAGTTTTTACCTTCATCCTAATTTCAGTCATTTTTTAATAATAATAAGGATTGATTTATAAAAAAGACTACTAGGTCTCATATGTAAAACAACATAAATATGGTGCAGAGAGTCGGTTGTAGGGAGTTTATGTAAAAGTGTACAGCATTGAAACTCTGCTGCCAAAAATATGAAAAAGATGTTTGGTCATAAATAATACCTGATAATATTTATTTTGATTGTGTAATGTTCCATTAGAAATAATAAAATCCTGCTATGTTTGGTTTAGAAGAAAATTTAATATCTATAAAATAGTGGTAGGGGTGTACTTATTTATGGGCGCTACTGTATTTACTTAATTATTATTTATTTTTTTATTTATTTATTGTACATGCCTGGGGATCGATGAGGGTTCAAGGATCCCGTGAAAAAGAGTTTGGGGACCCCTGGTTTAGCTAAACCAAATTTCTAGCATTCATCATGTGGGCATAATTTTTGCATGGATTGGTTATATACTATGAGTGGTAGTAAGTGTCTATGTCTCCAAGACACCAAAAATGATTCTAGCATTTGTCTACCTATCAAAGCCAATAGATATTAAAACAAGGGCAGATAACCTGATGTGTTGATACATATCCGGTTGCAGGCTTTATTTTATGCAATCTTTTTTTTTCTGCCTGAACAATTATCAGTATTGTAAGCATTCTATAATTATAATTATAAGTAAATTATCAAATATACAGCAATTTTGATCAGTGTGATTAATGTATTGTTGTACAAATTAATCTAACTAAGTATAAGCTGAAAAAAAGACACATTAAATTATAATAAGACCTTGAACAGTATAGACAATTTTGGAATGAATTAGCTGCACTAATCAAGGTATACCTGTATCTAAATTTGCTGAAATTTCAACTGAATTCAGATTGATACCTTCAAATGATTTTAAAATGTTTGTAAGACAGAAAATGTAGAAATATTTAAGACAAAATCTTCTTTTCATTCACAGATTTCCAGTGTAGCCAAGTACATATTTGTTGAAAGATATCAAGCGAATAACATGAAAACATGGTAGTTTTAATGGTCTTCCGGATGAATTCAGACAAATCCCTATGAAATCATAAGGAAAATGAAATTGGTGTAGATTTTCTGAATAAAAATTCAAAGACTTCATGTTTTGAAATATACATGTACATATTTACAAGGTAAAAACAGTTTTCTACTAATCTATTATATTATTTTACAATGGTCCATTTTCAGTTGAACCACTTCTTTTTTTAACCTTTGATTTTACCCAGTACCTAAAACGGTTCCAGTAGGCCCAGATAGGTGGTATATATATATATATGCAAAATTCACATATGTTTGTTCTCACCCTGATTATAATGATCTGATTTCCATATATTTCTATATAATAATAAAAGTCTGATTCGCCTAACCAAATTTTGCATGCATGCTCAATGGACCTTGGGGAAGGTTTTAAAGTAAAATATATATGACACCACAAGGCTAACTAGTATTTATGATTGTGCATGTTGTGTGTTTCTTTGAAACAGTATTTGTCTACAAATTCTGTGATGTTAGTAGAGTTATGTATTCAAAGACGTCAAGCGTGAAATATGTGAAAATTGCACTTCAATGAAACAGAATTTCAAGCAAAAGCATTCCTAAATAATCACTAAAGAGAACAGGTCTGGTTAGTCACCTAATAGAAACCATAATGTGACCAACGTCTTGGCAGCATGCCAAGTTGGGGTGATCAATTAAAAAATTGAAAAAAGGGGTGATCAATGAATAAGTTACTTCTCTCACCTTTTGCTGGATCACTAAAATGTCCAAATTTTCAAAAACAAACATGAATGCTGTCAGACACAAACTAAGGGCCCAATTTAGCATAAAATTAGATTGTAAATTGAACATCCCTAAAATCTTATTTTAATGGGGAATTTTCTGCCCTCTGGCTCCATTTGTATGGCCTGTAAGCACAATACATATATACATAGCCAACCAGCCCAAATCACTTAAAAACTGAAGAAACCTATGTTGACAGTTCTGGTTGATGGTTTCTAATAGACACTAAAGAGAATTGGTTTTCTTGTGAAGCTTTTAAATTGAATGATGAAAATACTAAATCAATTCCAAACAGAAGAGGAACCTTATCATTGTGATATTTGTGGATCTGTATTTTTTGTCAGTATGCATTTAAAGCATCATATCCTTACACACACAGGAAGACAATATTATTGTGAAGCTTGTGGATATACATGTTCTAGTAGTTCAGCTTTAAAAACACATAAGCATATACACAGTAGAAAGAAGCCATACTCTTGCAATATTTGTGAATATTCATGTTCCCAGAACTCAGCTTTAAAAAAAACATATACGAATACACACTGGAGAGAGACCATATTTTTGTAACATCTGTGGCTATACATGTTCAGATAGTTCCAGCTTAAAAGCACACAAGCAAACACATACTGGAGAGAAACCATTTACTTGTGAGACTTGTGGATATGCTTGTTCACGGAACTCAGTTTTAAAAACACATAAACAAAGACACACTGGTGAAAAAGCATTTTCTTGCGATGTCTGTGGATATGCCTGTTTTCAGAATTCAGATTTGAAAATACACAAACGAAAACATACAGGAGAGAAGCCATATTCTTGTGATATTTGTGAGTACAGATGTTCGCGGAGTTCAACCCTAAAAGCTCACAGACAAACACACACTGGAGAGAAGCCATATTGTTGTGACATTTGTGGCTTTGCATGTACACAAAGTTCAGCTTTAAAAACACATAAGCGGACACACACTGGAGAGAAACCATATTCTTGTGAAGTGTGTAGAGCTTCTTTTTCACAGAGTTCAACTTTAAAAACACATCAAATTATACACAGATAGAATATGGATATTCATGCTTATTGATTTCGAACTTAAACATCTGTAAACTGGCATTGCAAAGAAATTTCTGACCTATCCTTTTTGATAAGAAATATACCAACACAACATGGCTTGAAAACATTTCCCATAATGCTGTGCATGCTTTCTTTAAACTGTTTGAACTAAAAGATATCCATGCACATATGAACATTTGTAAACATATCACAAAATAAAGGGAATCTTATTATATAAAGGGCCATATCACTTTTTGTTTGTGCGATGTATGTGCCTCTGTCATGCTAAAGCAGAGAGAGAGGAAGAAGGTAGCATCGCCTCCTGTGTATGTGTGTTCGCCTCTACATCACTACTACTATTGCTGTCTTCATTCTCATTTTTCATGAATAAAACTGATGTTTTTCTCATATTAACCCATAAGAACCCAGACCCATTTCTACTTGAAGGACTATTATGTGGGATTCTGGGTAGGCAAATTGACACACAGTCATGTGACTGCACCAAGATGTTCAGTAGATGTCACCTAGTACACTTCATGAGTTAAAATCAAGGATAAAATATAATATATGAGAGACTGTGCAGACCAATTAAATTGTATGTGACAACAGTGGGTTCTTGTGGGTTTTTAAAAGAGAAATTCGTTTTTTACCCAATGCTGTTACCTTATTGTTTTAAAATTTAAAAAAACAGGAAATATGAAGAGTTGTAGAAAATCAACAGAAAAATGAAACATTAAAAGAAAAAACTCATAATTTATTATTTGCAAGTTAATTCCATCCTAAAATAAATAAATACATTTATATGAAAATATGTATTAGTATAATGATGATATTCCCATTAAGCACCCCAAAGTTTTGCAAGTCTAAAAGGATGTTTTTTCCTTGACACCGGTGACGTCACTGAAACGTCAGCAGAATTAGTTATCAAGTTAAACAAAGTCCACGTGTTGAAAATAGAGATTCTGAACTGGTGTCGCTAGTCTGTCTTTGAAATGTTAAGTTGTTTATAGGTTTGTTTGTTTTTTTAAACTAACAAACTTTCGAAGATACTTTCTTTCGAAAAAATTAAGAACTATTTATTCGATAAAAAATAGATTGTTTATAGTTTTTTCTTTTTTTTAAACTAACAAACTTTCGAAGTTAAGTTATTTTTTGTGCTTTCAACCATTTGCTTTTTTTCGTGGATCCCCAAAAGGTTCATACACAAACAATAGAGAGCAATTGGAATCGTCAAAAACGTGTTATTAAATCGATGATCGGATGTAGAAGTCATTTGGATTCCTATTTAAAGGAATTCATGTGGCATGAAAGACACAGACAAAATACATTTCTAAAATTTTGTGATACCATTTCTTCACAGTATCCTTTGTTGTGAATTGTGAAGTAGTCACCATATGTTGATTAAATAAACTTTTGATCAAATTAAAACTATGTATTTATTTATTTTTTGTAAAAACATTTTTAGTTAAAATTGATGACACGTGATGGCCTTTTAAAAATCTTTAATTTCATTTTATTATCCTAGTTTTGTAAGTATATTTTGAAATTTCAAGTTATATTTTATTAGACTCCTAGTTTTGTAAATATATTTTGAAATTTCAAATTATATTTGATTAAGTCGAATATTCGATAGACAATACATTTTTTTCAAGTAATTTTTGTGCTCTCAATCCACAAGGCTTTTGTTACCTCCAGGAATTTGTCAGTCAGCTGTGAGAAAAAAATAATTTTTAAAGGTCTTACTATTAATTTATTTTCAACTTCGAAAGTTTGGCATGTTGTTTTGTTTTTTAAAACTAACAAACAATGGTTGGATTGAAAGAACAAACAGATACTTAGATTGAAAGCACAAACAATAGGTTTTAAATAAAATGTAAAAAATAACATGGAAGATCTGACATGGTTTACTTACTAAGTAGGTATTTCTGCGCACTTTGGACACCCCATTTTAAAACGTAAATTAAAATTTAAAAACTGTTGTTTGTAAGTTTTTTTCTTGTTTTTGTTAGAAAGAATAAAGTCTAAATATGTGTCGGGAAAAAAGAAAAAAACACTTCAACGTAGAATTGTGCTCTTAAAAGTCAATTTAAAGTTTTAAACTAAAATTTCCGCCATTTTGTTGACCTTTTTGGAAATTCTTCTGATGTTTTTAAAAAAATTAGATATTCTTCGTTTCATCATTACTGAACAATCCTTAACCAAATAATTACCAT
>VCCN01006885.1:3283341-3299568 GCA_006491835.1 Architeuthis dux | reverse complement strand
GTCTACATTCAGCTGGACACTGGCGATCCCTCAGAAATTTATGTCAGGGATGTTCAGAAAAACGTTACGGCTGCTCAACGCAAGGTTCTTCTTGTGATGACTTAGGCTTCGCAGGAAGTCACGAAGTCAAACAATATATATAAAAGACAACCTACCCTTTTGTCTATGTAGAAACATAAGGTGAGCATTGAGTTGTCTGTCTAAACTAGAAAGCACATCAGAGAGACAAGACAATTGATAATTGATTGAAAGCTCAAAAAATTATTTTCGCCGTTTAACCAGTAAATGTGGAGAATTGGGACATCATTGTGATGCAAAGTTTTTACTACCAGTATTCCTTGCTTTGAGGTACATAAATTTATGGCGGTGTTTAACCAGCATAGAGAGACTCCAAAAGTCATACATAGGCTCCAAAAAGTATAATTTTCTTTATTAAAAAGAATAATGAAACAACATATTCATCTGAAATTAAACGCACGTCTTTACCAGATTACGCACCATGAACTCATCGGTTTGGTAAGTACGTCATAGCACTGTTTCCGTAGAACCGTTTTAATTTCATTATTGCATACATTTCTAATAAGTATTTCTGCGCACTTTGGAAACCCCATTTTAAAACATAAATTAAAATCTAAAAACATATGTGTCCGGAAAAAAGAAAAAAAACCTTCAGCGTAGAATTGTGCTCTTAAAAGTCAATTTAAAGTTTTAAACTATAATTTCCGCCATTTTGTTGATTTTTTTTGGAAACTGTAATTCACAAATTTTTTAAAAATCAAGAATTCTTCAAATATCTTTAAAAAAATTAGATATACTTAGTTTCATCATTACTGAACAATCCTTAACCGAATAATTACGATTTTCCATTCAAAAACTACATGAGGAACACGGGGGGGGGTGTCAAATATCTGACAACACCTTCTTACCGATAAACAACCTGTTGACATCAATTAGCGCATAAAAAGCTATTACGGAAGTCGGTATTTGTCAATAAGCAGTGGCTGACTGTGAGATTATGACAGCAGTTGTGTGCTCTTTGTTGACATGAGAATTATAGAAAATTTACGTTTATGTCCATCCGTAGAAAAATATCGGCCAAAAGAAATAATTTAAAAAAACTCCCATGGTTTCAGTTTTCATTTTTTTACATATCTTTCACAGTACATCACGTGAGAACAGATTTTAACTGATTAGAACAGAAACAGAGAACATTTTTAAAAACAGTAAAAATTAAAAAATTCTCTATAAAAAAGATTTTAATGCTAAGATTATTTCTCTTTTCATGGAATATAGCCATAAATCATGTTTTACCAAATGAATGAAAAATATTGCGCAGAAATACCTACATTTCTAATGAATATGTTGTTTAATTATACATTTTAATAAAGAAAATTATACTTTTTGTAACCTTATGACTTTTTGAGCCTTTATAGCCGAAAACCGGGCGTTTTAAAAAAAAATAATTGGCCGATTTTATTTTATTTTATAGCTAATATTTTTGGCCATAAAGTTAGCCGAAAGTGGAACAAATTTAGCCGATTTAGCAATTATTGAAGAATTGTTAGACAAAAAAATCAAAGTAATGGTCACCCACATTAGTGCCAATTCACCCCCCCCCAACACACACACACTTATAAAAGTTACCTTTTCTAAATAAATGAAAAATTTCAGGAAGAAACGAAGGTCAAGATCATTTAAGGCAAATCAAACTACATAGGCAAAATATTTTTTCAGATTTGTTTTTACTTAAGATCCTGAATTTTTACTTAAGATCCTGAATTTTAACCAAAACTTTTGCTTTGAGAATATTTTTCGAGTCAGATACGAAACTCTTTTTACAAATCTGGTAAGTTTAATAAAAGTAAATGTACAATTTTTATCAATAATTTGTTCTGGAGTCTTAGTATATAGTTATTTTATTTGATAATTGGACTTTAAATGAGTATAATAACATTTTTAGCCATGAAGTTAGCAGAAAGTCGAAAAGATCTAGCCGATTTTAGCCATTTCTTAAGCAGTTTTAGCCGGAAGCAAAATCAAATTTGTGTTGGCAATGGATGCAAGGCAAACGACATCGTCTCAAGCATCGAACAGATTATCACACTAAATCCTAATCCATCCGATCTTTTTCAAATACACAAACCACAAACGTTTATGTATTCGCTCATCTTGTAAGTATTTAAAGCTTTATTTTACTAATTAACTTGAACAAATAGTAACAAACTCAGTCTTTTCGATAATCGCTTCATATTCGATTGCCCCATAAGAGTCGTTACATTTGTATATGGAAATGTAACAATTATTATGGGACAGTATTTTATACATTCATTCAGTCACTTTATTGTTTATCGTTATAATCCATGTTGAATAACTGAATACAATTTGTTGGCTGTAGTTTAATAATTCGGTTGGTAAGGTTGCTATTTATTTTCTTCTTATTGTGCTTAATTCTTTTATTTGTGGACATGAAAAATTGGCTTTAGTTCAGTTTAGTATCCTTTTCAAAATATCGCATTAAGTTACCTCCCTTATATATTTTTGCCTAATAAATTAGTTTGCATTTTGGAAGCGGTTTTTCGTTTTATAATTTCTGGGGTTTTTTTCGGACGTTTTAACGGAGATTAACTAGTTATAATATAATTCGGTTATCCTTGTTATCCGGGTTTAGAAACATTGGCTATAAAATAGCTAACAATATTGCTACTTCCGTTTAACTTTCTTCTTCGACTTAAAATAGATTTAATTAACTTTTGAGGCGAATCGCCCATCCATATATTTTTTATATTATTTTTCTTTCTTTACTCATACCCCAACCGGCCAGTAATACTAAACAATATGTCATAACCTGACTGGATCCTAAATCTAACCATTCAAAATGGCCGTTCTTTTATACCAACGTCAAACCAAAGATTTCCTCTTTTTTTATGTTGAATGAATCAAAAAGTATTTAAATAATAAAATTGGGAATAATTTTGCAATATTTTTTGTTAGTTGAATAATGTAGCATGTATGGAAGCCCATAAGTATCAATTATATATTTTCCCTGATAGCCTTTTTGCTTTTTTGATAACGTGCAATCTGACTATTAAGACATCTCTTTTTACTAGTTTATTTTCATCTTTTTCCATGCTAAAATAGAAAGCACCCCAGAGAGCGCATACCTCTGCCAATGCCATTGTCAGGGGAAGTAATTGCGCTTGGATCCGACCCATAATTTTATTATTATTGCCTATGCTTCCTCAAAATTTCATTGGAACACATTGAGAAATTTTGGTGATATCTTGTGGACAAACATGGACTTTTGGCAATATTATGTGGTGTGGACCTTTAACTATTACAATGATATGTTCAAACCTAAGTTGACTGAATTTTCTCAAAATAAACCTCTAATGGTTGATGTTACTGTAAGCATCGTAAGTTGGAGGTAATGCTAATCCTTGGTTCTTACGAATGTAAAATATGGTAGTTAAACACAGCATACAAAGGCTCCAAAAAGTATAACTATACAACGTATTGATCAGATATTAACGCAATAATGAAATTAAAAACCATTAATTTGTTCTTTATCAGACACCCAGACTGTCGACAATCTCTGGATGTGCCTCAAAAAGAAATTACGACAACATTTTGGCAAGTCAAATTCACTGTTTCCGTCGTACCTAAACAAATTCATGTTTCGCAAAATTCTGATAAAGAAAAATTAATGGCTTTTAACTTCATTATTGTGTTAATATCTGATCAATATGTTGTATAGTTATACTTTTTGTAGCCTTTGTACGTTGTGTTTAACTACCATGTTTTACATCCCTAAGACCAAGGATTACCATCACCTCCAATTTACGATGCTTAAATTAACATCAACCCTTCAAGCAAGGAACATATCATTTGTATGTTCTAACTAAGCATAATGAAAATTACTGTATTGATGGCATATATGACACCCCACCCCCTTATTTCTGTAGGAAATAATAAGGAAAAAACATATCTATGAATGCCTATCAATTATCACCATTTATAAATGTAGACAGTCAGAAACTGTCAACCAAAACTGTAAATATAGGTTTCTTCAGTTTTGAAGTGATTCTGGCTGGCTATGTATGTAGGGGACAGTGAATCGTGATGTTTTTCTAAAACTGCAAATACACAACAGTACAGCTGCTGCTACTTCTCAAGTCAACACTTCTGTCATCAGTTTTTGTGAAAGTCTTGTCTGCTTGAGCATTGCTGTACAGTGTGCACTGTAAGCTAAGGGACCTAATTCTAAAAGAAATTAAGATTCAGAAGTACTCTGTTCGGAATTGTGCTAACAGAGATGAAATTAAGATTATATTACAATTATTAATTGTTCAAACTGCAATCACTGTGCTTTAGAGATATATAAGGTTATATTTCTCAATGGTATGTGTTAGGCAGAGTAGACCACTGCTGTCCACATGATATCTTCAAAAGTACTCAATGAAATTTGGGGTAAGGAAGAAGTAGTTACATTTTGATTTTATTTTGATTGAGGTATTTTTCCATTTCTTTCATATATTTCTGTATATGCTCATGTCTATTCACATTCACAATACAGTTAGATATAAGGGTTTCCACCTGGAAGGAGGTACAGGAAGTTGTCAAAGCAACAAGATCAGCATCAGCACCCAGCAGGGTTCCATATATCATATAAATGATGTCCAGGACTCCTTCAGATGCTTTGGAGGGGCAGAGTCATTGACCAATAGAGACAAGCCAAAGTCATCTGGATACCAATGGTAGAGGATTCCAAAATGATAGATCAATTCAGAATCATCTCGTTACTTGACACCTGACGGAGAAGAGACTAAGGCAGAAGGCGCTAGTGTTGACTGTAGCAAAGGGTTATGCAGGCCTAGGCTACTTTCCTAGCCCCCAAATAAGCAAGGCGAAGGGCAGAGAGAGGCGTCAACTCATCCAGGAAAAAGTGTGGGCGGCACTGAAGAGGACTGGTTGGGCTAAGCTAGCAGGGCACATGGACGGGGTGGGATGGCGTAGAGCAGCGATCCTGGTCAGATTGCTGGCGATCTGACTTCAGCTGAGTCCGATTCCTTGTCCAGGCAGTTTATGACATCCTGCAGAGCCCCGCAAACCTTCATACATGGCAGAAAAGTGATGTCCCCTCATGCCCACTGTGTGCAGGAAAAGGTACGTTACAGCACCTCCTAAGTAGCTGCCCCAAGGACTTGGGCAACGCTCGGTATAGATGACGCCACAACCAAGTACTCAAGGCGATAGCAGACACTGTTACTACGGCCATCCAAATCAGCAAATACCAATCAGTGAGGAGGGCAGAGAAACAAACACAGCAAAAATGTAAAATGAGCCTGCTATACTCTGCACCCGATTGGCCTGTATCCAGTTCATGTCCGGGCGCATTTTTGATTTTTAAAAGCAGGAGTGGGATGCAGGCCTTTTATTTGCTAACAAAGTGGGCGTGCAGGCTGAATAAGGGAAGCAATCAGTGTTGCCACGTATGGTTTGTCATTTAGACTCATTTAAAGCTTATTTATCAAATGAAAATATACTTAGGCTCCAGAACAAATTATTAATATAAATTCAACTTTTACTTTGACCAGATCTAATCAGCTATTGTATATTTTAATTGGATAAGTTGGAAAAAATCAGCCAGATCTAGCCAAACAATGGCTATTTTGGCCGTGAAAGAAATTTGCTGATAGAGCATTTAGGGCTGTTGCACCCCACTGCATCCCCATTTGGTACACCCCTGAGTTCATGAGTCTTTCAACTAATGTTTCTATAAGGTCGGTTCATTAGGATTTCTTCATCAACTATAAAATTTCTTTTGTTCAATTCATGCCATAACCTGTCTGATTTGTCACTTGTTGCAGGTGATCAACTAAATGATTGGAAAAAGAGGTCATCAATGAATAAGTTACTTCTCTCGCCTTTTCTTTGATCACTAAAAAGTCTGAATTTTATCAAAAATGCCTGAATGCTGCTGGACACAAACTAACACAAATTTGGAGAAAAAAATTTATGTCTAAAATACTGTTCGACTAACCAGTTCGCGGGTGCAAACAAGTTCAAGTTTTCAACCAGAAGCTGCTTTCTATCTCACAATTCAAGACTCAATATAAGTGATAACAATAACTGTTCAAGGCTAGGGTCTATCGTGTGAAAGTTTATTCAGCACTCCCCTTCACAGTAACAGAGGGCTGTGCAGTCTAAGGCAGCTTTTTTGCACCTGTGCTGCCTAATATAACCCTTCTTACATTTTCAGGAGACAAGTTTATAGCTAGACTGGCTTGCATCTGGTAGGCATGTCCAGAAAGTACCCTTCAGATGTCTTTGACCAGCCCTATATACACAGTGAAAGTAGGTCTGATGTGGACACTAGCATCTGACCCCACACATACATTTGCTAGGGTCAGTAGATGTGTTGATTAATGGTCACTTTGTGGGACAGAAGGGAAGAGTTTGTAGCAGCGAAGAAGATGCAGGGATTTTCTGTTAAGTTGTAATCTCACTCTCAGATCCTCAGTGCCATTCCCTCATCCCAAGTTGGTCACCACATCTAATGACAAAGGTCTGTTGGTCTACAATCTGCCCTTCTGCTGAAGACCCAGCTGCTTTTATGAGGATTGGTCATTTCTTGGTGGGGGCCGGACTAATTACCCAGTAGGTTAGATCAATCTATCTCCCTCCCCACATGCAAAGGTCACCCCAAATCAATTCAATATCTGCCCCCTCACTTCCTGGGTGCTAACTTGCAATTCTAGGGCAAGACCGCATATCTCTGCGTCACTCCAGTGACCAAACAGTGGATGCCAATCGGCTATATGCCCCCTTTGCGTAGGTGGAAAAGGAGTGGTCCTTAAAATTACTTTATCAATTGGAATTATAACAATCAATTATCATTATCCTTTTGCCGGAAGTGTCTACATCTAGTCAGACCACCCGGCAAGGTCCCCATCCATCAATGTCACCCTGAGCCCCTTTTATCCAAACAATCCCCCCCTGGCCTTCCGGAATCCCAAACTTTTGCCTTGGAATTTCCTGGGTGATCAAAATAAACAGGCCTTTCTTCCCACTTGACTTAATTTCTGGGTGGACTTTTAAAATAAACGATCCCCTTACCTCTTGAGATCTTTTTAGATGGATTCATGATTTAATCTGAAATCCTACCCCAGCTAGTTTTTCATGCACTTGTAAAATCCAGGGTATATTTTACTTCTAAAACCCTGCTACCGATAGTATCACATGTCTATTTCTGTGTATGTGCTGGTTCGGTCATAGAACAGGATAATAAACCTCTCGATCATGGCCATTACGTCCTGTGGTATGTCATCCGGGGCAGAAGATTATTTCAACAGGGCGTGTGTAAGCTCTGGATAGACAGTCCATACATCCCATGCAGTCTCAACTAATAATGTCCCCAATATCATATATCCATTGCTGAAAAGAAAATTCATCTGAAAACAGTTGTCGCTGGCAGTCATTTTTAAAATGTCTGCCATGGGTGACATAATGTAAATTCATCATGGCTCAATATCCAAATCTTCTTGGAATTCCTTTGGCTATAAGTATACCAAATTATATGCTTTTATCACAAAATGCACACTTATTTGGCTAAGCGACCCCACTATTAGCAATAATAGCTAATCCTTGCTTTAATGGAGCTAAAATATGGTTAGCTATTATGAGTAGAAAAATAATAATATTGACCATTCAAGAAAGGTAATTGTTTATTGAAGCAGCGTAAACTTGGTCACTATGTATAGCCAATATAACGAAGAGATGTGAAGTTTTTTGAACATTAAAACATACATTTCAACACTTTTAACTACAAAGGATCAATCAATTACAGAACAAATGAAAGAAAACTTGACCATTTAACACTATCTTATTAAATTTAACCACAAAGGATATGAATTAGGGTTAGTGATAGGTTTATTGTTTAGGGTTAAAGTTATATATGTCAGTTATGGAACAAATGAAAGCAGCAACCTTGCCATTAAAGTGATGGTAATTTTGCCACTGAAAAATAGTTTATGCCTTCCATAGAAAAATGGGGAGATTACACCACTTCAATATATGTTAGCATTTCTTATTCACTCTTCACAAATCAATCTATACAATCTCTGTATTGTCCATTCACTTTATAACAGTACTGTTGAAAAACAATACTAGTAGAAAATGTTTTGGCTGATGGCAAAGCTGAAAAAAGATTAAAAATTTGAATGTGAATTGTTTTTTGCTTTTTTAATTAATAATGCAATGTCTTCTGTTTCCAATGGAAAAAACTTCTGGGGAAGTAAAAATGACATTTGATTTAATCATCCTTGTTTGAAGAACAGTTGTATATAAACTCTACTTTTTGACTAAACATGAAGTATGTGAATTGTTGCAGTTCATTGAAACACCGAGTTATTATAATTTTATAATTGCAAATAATACATAGATGTACTATTTACATTAATACCTCTTTTTCATTCGCAGATATCAATTGCAGCATAGAACAAATGAACTTCTCGTATGGCCATACATAAATATTGTATGTAGAAACTGCAATCATTACTTGAATGCTGAATACAAGAATCAGGAAAGAAACCATGTTCTTATGCATTTTGGGGTGTTTATAAGAAATTATATTTATCAAAACCTGCTGGAAATAATCTATACCCCAATGCAGTTTTAATTGTGTATGGTTTCTTTCCAATAATTACACATATGCAAATACATGCTGTAGGGATCTTCATTTTCACAGAATTCAGCTTGAAAAAAATACACATGCACACACTGGAGAGTAACACATTTTATGGATTGGCATTTTCAAAAGATTCATATTGAAAAATGTCCACAGAGGCACACACTGGAGATAAATCTCACACATGTGAGGTATGTGGATCAGCATTTCCACAGAAGTCCAAGTTGAAAGAACACATGTTCACACACTCTAGAGAGAAACCATATTCTTGTGAGGTGTGTGGATCAGCATTTTCATGGAATTCATATTTAAAAAGGCACATGCGAACACACACGGGTGAGAAACCATATTCTTGTGAGGTGTGTGGATCAGCATTTTCAAAGAATTACAACTTAACAATACACATGCGAATACATACTGGCGAGAAACCATATTCTTGTGAGGTGTGTGGTTCAGCATTTTCATGGAATTCATATTTAAAGAGGCACATGCGAACACACACTGGCGAGAAACCATATTCGTGTGAGGTGTGTGGATCAGCATTTTCAAAGAATTCGAACTTAACAATACACATGCAAACACATACTGGTAAGAAACCATATTCTTGTGAGGTGTGTGGATCAGCATTTTCAGGGAATTCAACCTTAAAGCAACACATGCGAACACACACTGGCGAGAAACCATATTCTTGTGAAGTGTGTGGATCAGCATTTTCATGGAATTCACATTTAAAAAGTCACATGCAAACACATACTGGCAAGAAACCATATTCTTGTGAGGTGTGTGGATCAGCATTTTCATGGAGTTCACATTTAAAAAGTCACATGCGTACACACACTGGTGATAAACCATATTCTTGTGAGGTGTGTGGATCAGCATTTTCAATCAATTCAACTTTAAAGAAACACTTGCGAACACACACGGGCGAGAAACCATATTCCTGTGAGGTGTGTGGATCAGCATTTTCAGATAATTCAACTTTAAAGAAACATATGCGAACACACACGGGCGAGAAACCATATTCCTGTAAGGTGTGTGGATCAGCATTTTCAGACAATTCAACTTTAAAGCGACACATACGAAGACATACAGGAAAGAAATCATAGTCTTACTAATTGTGTGGGTAAGAATTTTCACAGAGTTCAAAATTTTAGAAGCATATGCCGGGGAGTTACCATAGAGTTCTGAATTATGTGGATCAGCATTCTAAAAAGGGAGAAATCAATTTCTTGTAAAGTGGGTGTATTGGCATTATCTCAACACAAACCATTACTAGTTATTGACTAGTATTTTCTGTCATCTTTCCATCATCAAGATCCGGGGTCAGCAACCTTTTTCTGTGTGCCAGCCAAGACCCATGTCTATGAATGGATGATGGGTCGCATCTATCCATATAACTAATAAATTAGAAATAATCTTATTATACAAATGCCATTGTCATTAATTGTGTTTACAATTTCAGTTTGTCAGTCACGGGATGAGGGGAAGTAAAAAAGATGAACAACATCTTCCTTCTGACTTCCCCACTCTCTGTATCCTTATCTCTCAACTTAGACTTTACTTACCAACCCTGACTGCCACTGCACAGTGTTTGGGCAGTTTCTTTCAACAACTTGACCTAAATTCACTGATTTTTTTCTCGGATCTCACTGCTTTCTCCTTCTGTAACAATGTTTTCTGCCTCATCATCCAAATATTTCTCTGCAAAAATCAGGCCAAAATTAAACTTTATTCCCTTGAAGGTTTGATTGCTTTTTAAAGACACGTATGCAAATACATGCTGGAGGGAGCCATATTTTGTGTGAGATGAATAAATCTCCATTTTCACAGAATTCAGCTTAAAGAATAGCATGTACACACATTCCCACACTGGAGAGTAACATTGCGAAGTGCATGGACTGATATTTTCACATTTGAAAATGTTGATGAAGGGGTATCTAGCTCAACATTCTCAACCAAATCAAAATTAAAAGAACACACACTGGAGAAAGATCATATTCTTTTGAGGTATGTGGATCAGCTTTAAAAACACACATCGGTCTAGGAGAGTTACATGCTGACAAAACAATTTGTACTGGAATGCTTACTCAGAATACGTTTGATTATTGGCTAATCCATACTGTACTATGTCTGAATGGTAACAGTAGGGGTAAAGCGTTTTGAAGAGGCGGTGAGAAAGGTAGACACGCTTAGGGTTTGGTGTCTATAACTCGGAACAAAGAGATTGCTAGCTAGAAGTGGGAGGTAGTTGCCGAAAAGGGGGATATTTTAGAACTGGTAAGAAGAAGTAAGCTTGAAGGACGTGTGTTAAGGCAACACACAGACCTATCGATGAGAGGGTCGTCGAAAAAGTGAGGTAGAGCCCTTAGCACCTGGTATTTATAGTAGCCATGATCAGCAGCCAACCATGACGTTGGCCGAAAATAGAACTGTCCTTAGTTTCGTATTACATGACATGAAGCCATTAAGGAGCAAGTAGGCTGTTACAGTAGCAACTCTCACATACTTTTGACAAAAAGCGACGTGTCGATTAAAACGTCTGTAACATGAAATCTATTGTATCATAATAATCTTTGTTATTAATAGAAGTAAGATTGTAGAAAGTTATCAACTAAAAATTATTTCTCTAGACAATATAAAACCGGAGATAACTGGGTTTGAAAACTTGTTTACAATCGCGAACCGGTCAACTAGTAGAAATTGCATTGGGAAATTTGATCCCAATTTGCACACACATTTTAAAATTGTACCAAAAATATGCTAATGGGACGATTTCTATAAAGATTTAGGGATGTATTCAATTTTGAATGGATTTTCTTATGAGAAGGGTATTTTGTAAGACAATCTCATGGAAAAAAGTTTATCAAATCAACCCCCGTTGATTTTAAAAACTTATTTTACCTATTTTAAATTTTTATGGTTGACATATATTTTCCTATTTCTATGAAGATAATTCTCAAGAAACTAAACTAAATCCATTGGAATTGTCGATCCTGCTATCTGTTAATTTTAAATTGGCTCTGAATTGGAAATTAAGAAATGCAAAAAACTGTAATATTTTCTGTTTAGAAAGTTTTTCGTTGTTTTTTTTCATTAAATACAGTGTACACTTTATGTTTAAAAAGAAAATATGCTGGAAAATCTTTTATCATGGGTTTTTAAAAAAAATTGTCATTAAACTCGATTTCATTCTTCTGGTGACAGATCTGTCAATTGCGGCAGAATCAATAAAATTTTAGTCAAGAGTTTTCTGAAAATCCAGTCAGTTATTAAATTAACTATTTTTTTCGAATTATATTTCTCTGACATCAATTGTATTTTTGAAATAAATTTAAAACTCGACTTCATTTTTTCTTTTTTTTTTTTGACAAATCCGTCAATTATGTTGGAATTGATAAAATTTTAGTCAAGATTGTAAACACAGCCTTAATCTGATCAAAGGCCACTGTGACTACACAAAAACATTTTAAAAATTGAAAAATCTTTATAAACGATTTTTGAATTTTAAGATATAAGTTTGCAAAAGAAAAGCAATAATTGTTATCTTATATTTTTCTCCAATCTTACTAATGACACAAAGATTCTGACGATAAAATTAAATTTTATACGATTTTGGGTTTTTTTTTTCCAAGGTAAGTAAGTCAGCTAAGTTCTCGTAGATGCCTACTAGCTAAGTGCAAATTTTCACTACTGACAAAAATCGACTACAGATGCACAAAATGGACCAGAGTTGATTGCAAAATCAAAGGGAGCTAACTCAAGTATAAATGAATAGAAAAATTGTCAATTTAACAACTCAGCTGTTAAAAATGGATTGTATCATTAATATACTTGAAATAGGCTTTTTTTTACAACAGTTGATTGCGTCATTAAGCCACCTTCAGTGTAATTGGGCTGGGTTTAAACTAATAAGAAACATTATATATCTGATATCCGAAAAAAGATTATTTAAAAAAATATTGATATTCTCGGAGGTGACTGTCTTTTCACTTAGGCTGTTCCATGCGTTTGCCACTCTTGCGGGGAGGAAATTTTTCCTAACACCAGTGGAGGTTTGAATTTGTAGTTTATGGCTGTGTCCTCTGGTTTTACTTCACATAGATGAAGTCAGCATTTTCTTATCAGGGCATTTTTAGCAATGAACGTCAGTGTCTGCTCTATGTTGTTCCGGATTCTATAGACCTCTAGTCCGTCAGCATCTTTTATTCTGTATTAAAGGGTGTCTAGATTAAGTTGTCTTAATCTTTCAGTGTAGGATACATTTCCCAATCTTGGAATGATCTTGGTGGCTCTCCTCTGAACTCTTTCTATGGCATCTGAGTTGTACTTCAGGTTAGGAGACCATATGCTGGAAGCAAACTCCAGATGGGGACGTACCATAGACTTGTACAGCAGTAGAAAGCTCTCCTCATCGATGAATTTAAATGAGTATCTTATGTAGCCAAGTGTTTTATTTGCTGTATTTGTTTTGTATATGTGCAGTGAAGTTACGTGAGTTGTCTATATAAACGCCAAGATCTTTCTCCACTGTAGTTTCCTACAGTGTGTGTTGCGTTCCATCATCTTTAATCATGGTGTAGTTCCTTTTTTGTTGTTTCTACCTAGGTGCATTTGTCGGGATGAAATTTCATCTGCATAGATTTGGCCCACCATTGCAATGTGCTGAGGTCTTCCACAAGTAGGTCTCCAGATACAGTATTGGCCCCAGGATAACTCTTCTACATTTACCTGAACTTTCTGGTGGCGGTTGGTCAAGAATGAACTATTCCATTGCAGCATTTGTCCAGTAATACCAAAGCTCTTGACATGGTTAATAAGGCGCATATGTGGAACTATTTCAAAAGCCCTTTTATAGTCAAGGTGTAGGACATCTACTGGGATTTTTTCCAGTATTTTGCAAGAAATAAAGCTTTAGAGAAACAGGACAGTATTGGTGGGTAACATTATAAAGTGTGATATAAAAATGATAATAGACCGCAGGCCAGCTGGGGCTACCATACACCCCCCACCCATGATTCTACATTTTGGGTACCAAAATGTTCCTTAGGATGTCTTCTTTCAGAGAAAAAGATGGGAAGAACTACCTCATTTACATAAAACAAAATGGCTGCCAGCACACACAAAAAACAAACAGAATTTCATATCTTGTCTCCCAGTTGACATATCTGAGTACTTTACAAGGCTAAATCATAGGTTTCAGACACGAGGAATTAAAAAATCCACTTTATACTACCCTAAAACATTAATTTATAGGTATTTCGGGATTTTACATCTTTCCCACGGTGTCTTCTTCAGCATTTTACGAAGAAAACTTGTCCAAAGTTAATTTTTGATACATGTATGTATCCTTAGAAAGAGAATTCTATTTGAATCTGTTAGAATTAAAAAGTCACAGTTCAAAACGTGAAACTAAGTACACAGTCAAAAATCAATAGATCAGAGAATTAATTTTTGATGGTATATACATGTATATATCGTTAGAAAGAGGATTTTATCAGCTTTCCAATGATGTTCCCAATTTGTATCTGTTGGTTGTAAAAGGTTACAACCCAAAAGGCGAAGCTAAGTATTCAGCATTTTACGATGAAAACGTTCAGTCAAAATTCTATGGAATCCATAGAAGTTGTGCTTCCACAGTCCATAGAATTTTGATTGTGTACTTGAAGTTTTCATCGTAAAATGCTGAATACTTAGCTTCACCTTTTTAGTTGTAACCTTTTACAATCAACAGACGTTTTCGTCCGGCCTTGTCCCCACTAATGAGAACATAAGTGGGATCAGAAGTCTCTATGGACCATCCCTGGTGAATTTATGGACATTTTTCCTCCGAAAAAGGCGACCCCAAATTTGATCGCGCTGCAGCCGGAGTCAGAATAACTTGACCTTGTGACTCCAGGGTTAATCCGAAACACGTGTTCAGCACACACACACATTTCTTGGCCCATATTAAGGCACTGCGAGACAGTCTTGCAGTCTCGCAAATTCACGGTTTCTTCTCATCCGATCACGACTCCAGGGTCCTAACACCATCTACACTGGCAAAGGTGAATTACGGTAATAGAAAAGAGTTTTTACCTTTATCTCAAACCTTTGTGCTCTGGTTCAATTCGTCTTGAACTAGATTGCCACTCCAAACAAGCTAGTCCTGGGGCCAGCAGGGTCTATCGTGCACCTCCCCTGATTCTACTTTTAGGGTACCAAAATGTTCCTTAGGATGTTCTCTTTCAGAAAAAAGATGTTCCCAAGAAAAAATCGTAATAAACATGAAACAGTCTGTCACTGTAGGGAATCGAGTTCCGTTTTCTTTCTTTCATTGGATATATATACACACATATATATATACATATACACACATATATATATATATATACACATATATATATACACACACACATATATATATATAGAGAGAGAGAGAGAGAGAAGAATAGTTGAATTCCACAAAATAAATATCCGATATTTTATAAAATAAGATGTTGGGTTCGTAGGTTCTATTGGTTTCCGATCTTGTCTTCAGGAGGTTTTCTATGTTTTTTTAAAACCAAGACCAACCATAGATACAATTCTGAAATTCAAATTTAGAACTAGTCCGGGGGCCAGCAGGGGCTACCGTGCACCCACCTCCCATGATTCTACTTTTAGGGTACCTCTTTCAGAAAAATAAATGTTCGCAAGAAAAAGTTGGGAAGAACTACCTCATTTGCATAAAACAAAATGGTCGCCAGCATACACCAACAAAACAGAATTTCATATCTCGTCTCCCAGTTTACCTTAAAACATTAATTTATAGGTATTTCGGGATTTTACAGCTTTCCAACGGTGTATGTTCGAATATGTATCTGTTGGGCTTAAAGTGTTACATCTTAAAACGCGCTGCTAGGTATTCAGCATTTTACGATGAAAACTTCAAGTACACAGTCCAAATTCTATGGACTGTGGAATTAATTGTGGTATATACATATACATATCGTTAGAAAGAGAATTTCATCGGCTTTATAACGCTGTATGTTGCCAATTCGTATCTGATGGGCTTAAAAAGTTACAGCCCAAGGCGTGAAGCTAAGTATTCAACATTTTACGATGAAAACTTCAAGTTCACAGTCCTAATTTATGGATTGTGGAATTAATTCTTGAGGTAAATATATATATATCTATATATCGTTAGAAAGGGAATCCTATCAGCTTCCCAACGCTGTCTATTGTCTATTTGTATCTGTTGGGTATGAAAAGTTACAGCCGAAAACGTGAAGCTTATTATTCAGCATTTTACGATAAAAAATCGAGAATTACTTCCTGATGGAAGTATATACATATATATACATTATTACAAAAGTAATTTTACCAGCTCTCGAATAGTGGAACTTGTACATTTTTATGTGTTGGGCTTAAAGAATTACAGCTGAAAATGTGAAGCTAAGTATTCAGCATTTTATGAGAAAACTTCAAGTACGCAGTCCAAAGTCTATCGATTGTGGAATTAATTCAGAATGGAAGTATGCACATATATATATATATATATCGTTAGAAAGATAATCTTATCA
>VCCN01006885.1:3264628-3280119 GCA_006491835.1 Architeuthis dux | reverse complement strand
TAGTACCAGTATTCTTTGCTTTGACGTACATAAATTTATGGCGGTGTTTAACCGGCATAGAAGGATTCCAAAAGTCATACATAGGCTCTAAAAAGTATTTATTTTTTTTTATTAAAAAGAATAATTAAACAACATCTGAAATTAAATGCACGTTTTTTAATAAAGAAAATTATACTTTTTGTAACCTTATGACTTTTTGAGCCTTTATATGTTGGTTAAACACCGTCCATAGATTTATGTACGTCAAAGCAAAGATTGCCACCGTTTAACCTGACCGAAATACTAATCAAATAGTCCTGTTCACTTATATTCAATAATTTGGGTCTTTTTAAAAATTAGAACCAGAAAATTATTTTGCCTGAATCAGGAATGCCAAATTAGCCATTTTTTGGCTAGATTTAGCCGATTATTTTCCTATTTAGCCGATAAAAATCTGCCATAGCTGATAGCCGAAAGTCTGGCCATTTAAAAAAAAATAATTGGACGATTTAATTTTATTTTATAGCTAATATTTTTAGCCATAAAGTTAGCCGAAAGCGGAACAAATTTAGCCTATTTAGCAATTTTGGAAGAATTGTTAGCCAAAAAAATGAAAACGAAGAAACGATGGTCAGGATCATTCAAAGCAAATCAAACTACATAGGACAAATATTTTTTCATATTTCTTTTACTTAAGATCGATAAACTGAATTTTAACCAAAACTTTTGCTTTGAGAATATTTTTCGAGTCAGATACGAAACTCTTTTTACAAATCTGGTAAGTTTAATAAAAGTAAATGTACAATTTTTATCAATAATTTGTTCTGAAGTCTTAGTATATAGTTATTTTATTTGATAATTGGGCTTTAAATGAGTATAATAACATTTTTAGCCATAAAGATAGCAGAAAGTGGAAAAGATCTAGCCGATTTTAGCCATTCTTTAAGCAGTTTTAGCCGGAAGTAAAATCAAATTAGCGCTGGCAATGGATGCAAGGCAAACGACATCGTCTCAAGCATCGAACAGATTATCACACTAAATCCTAATCCATCCGATCTTTTTCAAATACACAAACCACAAGAGTTTATGTATTCGCTCATCTTGTAAGTATTTAAAGCTTTATTTTACTAATTAACTTGAACAAATAGTAACAAACTCAGTCTTTTCGATGACCTCTTCATATTCGATTGTACCTCTGTCCCATAAGAGTCGTTACATTTGTATATAGAAATGTAACAACTATTATGGGACAGTATTTTATACATTCATTCAGTCACTTTATTGTTTATCGTTATAATCCATGTTGAATAATTGAATACGATTTGTTGGCAATAGTTTAATAATTCGGTTGGTACGGTTGCTATTTATTTTCTTCTTATTGTGCTTAATTCTTTTATTTGTGGACATGACAAATTGACTTTAGTTCAGTTTAGTATCCTTTTCAAAATATCGCATTAAGTTACCTTCCTTATATATTTTTGCCTAATAAATTAATTTGCATTTTGGAAGCTGTTTTTCGTTTAATAATTTCTGGTTATTTATTTTTGTTTCTAACGTTTTAACGTAGATTAATTAGTTGTTATAATATAATTCGGTTATCCTTCCTTAACTGGGGTTGAAAAACGTTGGCTATAAATTGGCTAACTTTAGCAATATTGCGACTTCCGTTTAAGTTTCTTCGGTCATCGCGCATCCATATATATTTTATATTATTTCTTTAAAATAAATTACATTGTTTCTTCTTTGAACATACAATTGTTTTTTCGTTATGCACCGATTGTTTGTTTGTTTTGCCTAGCTTATAAAAAAAAATTCTATACCCCAACAGGCCAGTAATACTAAACAATATGTCATAACCTGCCTGGACCCTAAATCTAGCCTTTTTTAGTCATTCAAAATGGCCGTTCTTTTATACCAACATCAAACCAAAGATTTCCTCCTTTTTTATGTTGAATGAATCAAAAAGTATTTAAATAATAAAATTGGGAATAATTTTGCAATATTTTTTGTTAGTTGAATAATGTATCATGTATGGAAGCTCATAAGTATCAATTATATCTTTTCCCTGATACCATTTTTGCTTTTTTGATAACTTGCATCTGACTATTAAGACATCTCTTTTTACTAGTTTATTTTCATCTTTTTACATGCTAAACTAGAAAGCACCTCAGAGAGCGCATACCTCTGCCAACGCCATTGTCAGGGGAAGTAATTGCATATGGATCCGCCCCATAATTTTATTATTATTGCCTATGCTTCCTCAAAATTTCATTGGAACACATTGAGAAATTTTGGAGATATTGTGTGGACAAACATGGACTTTTGGCGATATTATGTGGTGTGGACATATAACTATTACACTGGTATGTTCAAAACTGATTTTTCTTAAAATAAACCTCTAATGGTTTATGTTACTGTAAGCATCGTAAGTTGGAGGTAATGCTAATCCTTGGTCCTTACGAATGTAAAATATGGTAGTTAAAACATTTTGGCAAGTCAGATTCACTGTTTCCGTCGTACCTAAACAAATTCATGTTTCGCAATATTCTGATAAAGAACAAATTAACGGCTTTTAACTTCATTATTGTGTTAATATCTGATCAATATGTTGTATAGTTATACTTTTTGGAGCCTTTGTATATTGTGTTTAACTCTCATGTTTTAAATCCCTAACACCAAGGATTACAATTACCTCCAATTTACGATGCTGAACAACTATTATTGCAACAAATTACTGTATTGATGGCATATATGAAACCCCCCCACTTATTTCAGTGGGAATTAATAAGGAAAAAACATCCATGAATGCCTATCAATTATCACCATTTATAAATGTAGACAGAAACCGTCAACCAAAACTGTAAATATAGGTTTCTTGAGTTTTGAAGTGATTCTGGCTGGCTATGTATGTTGGGGAAACCGAGGGCAGTGAATTGTGATGCTTTTCTAAAAATGCAAATACACAACAGTACGGCTGCTGCTACTTCTCAAATCAACACATCTATCATCATTTTTTGTAAAAGTCTTGTCTGCTTGAGCATTGCTGTACAGTGTGCACTGTAAGCTAAGGGACCTAATTCTAAAAGAAATTAAGATTCAGAAGTACTCTTAGTTTCATTATGAAGCCACAACTGTTCAGAATTGTGCTAACAGAGATGAAATTAAGATTATATTAGAATTTATTGTTCAAACTGCAATCACTGTGCTTTAGAGAGACATAAGGTTATATTTCTCAATGGTATGTGTGAGGCAGAGTGGACCACTGCTGTCCACATGATATCTTCAAAAGTACTCAATGAAATTTGGGGTAAAGAAGAAATGGTTAAATTTTGAAGTACCTGTGACCTCTGGGATTAGTCCAGATGACAACCGAGGAAGAGACTAGGTGATGACTTGAAAGACAGATGGCAGCACAGAAAGACGACAAACAGGACAAGCTGGGTTAGCACCCCAGCTTGCATTCTCCATGAGGAGTAACCCATCTGCAGGTACAAGCAGCCCTACTGCAAAATACCCCCAGGGATACTAGGGGGTGGGGAATGAGATCCACATTAGGACAGACTTATCTGCATATCCTTAATATCCAAGGCTGGATGAAGTGCCTGGACAAGGGAAGGCAGGAGCAACGTACAGTATTACGCCCTGGTAAAGCGAAGGAAGTACAGGGCCAGGAGTCCCTCCACACATCAGCTAGAGGTGATGTAGACAAATGTTTGGAAGCAATGACAACCATAATCGTCAGCCTGGCATCAGAAAGGTTTGAACACTCTGAACCAAGGCAGCCTAAGAAGCCCTACAACACAAACCATAGGGCTAATAAAATAAAAGAACTGAGAAAGGAATTGAGGTCCCTAAAGAAACAATTCAAGATGGCCAGCACAGAGGAACGCAAACCTCTAGTTGAACTCGGGTGCCTATTGAGGGGCAAACTAAAAACTATCCGCAGAGCAGAGTGGCATAGGAGAAGAGAGAAGGAGAGGGCAAAGAAGCGGGCCTACTTCTATCTCAGACTCATTTGGCTTCTCAAGGACTCTTCTCGGTGATAAACGGAGTGGCCATTTACAATGCACACAGGAAGAAGTTAACACCTTTCTTCACAACACCCTGAAGGACCCAGCAAAAGATGAAGAACTCAGCCACAATGATCTCCTGTTAAAACAAGATCCCCCTGACAATACAGTTTGATACAAGGGTTCCACCTTGAAAGAGGTACAGGAAATTGTCAAAACAACAAGATCAGAATCAGCACCTGGACCTAGCAGGGTTCCATATATCATACAAGTGATGTCCAGGATTGAAGGGGAAGAGTCGGTGACCAATGGGGACGGGCCGAAGGAAGAGGATTCCAAAATGATAGATCAATTCAGAATCATATTGTTACTTTACACCAACATCAAGATCTTATTCGGCATCATATCAAGTTGCATATCAAAGTTCCTCTTGTGAAACAAATACATAGACAGGTTGCTTAGAGCACACATGAATCCTAACATAGATCCTGAGGGAAGCAAAGGAGAACAAGGGTGACCTGGTAGTCCTGTGGTTGGATCTCACCAATACTTACGGGTCAATTCCTCATAAACTCGTAGTCCACAACATAATAAGCGACCTCATCCTGGACTATAACAACTTCCGTATGAGAGTTGCCTCTGGATCCACCAAATCAGACTGGCACAGACTGGAGAGGGGGATAATCACTGGGTGCACAATCTCGGCTGCCCTCTTCGCCTTGGCCATGGACATGTTGGTAAAGGCGGCAGAGGTGGACTCTCGAGGTCTGGTATTCGTCAAGCACCAATTAGGGCGTACATGGACCACCTAACAATAACAACACCATCAGTCCCATGTAGCAGATGACTAATAAGAGGACTCAAGAAACTCATGTCATGGGACAGGATGAGCTTCAAATCAACTAAATCAAGGTCTCTAGTGATAAAAAAAAAGACAAAGTCATCGAGAAGTTCCGGTTTATGATCTCTGGGACAACAATCCCAACTCTAAAAGAGAATCCTGTCAAAAGCTTGGGCAAAATCTTTGACATTAGAATGAAGGACAACAACACTACTATCCGCCAGATGGTCAGCAATCTTGAAGGGTGGCTAACAAAGGTCGACAATCGGGGTTACCAGGCTGTTTCAAAGCCTGGATTTACCAGCACGCCTTGCTATCCTGGGTGTCCCAATAACAATTGCGTAAGATAAGTGGACACCTCTGAATATGGCTGTGCTTCCCATGGAGCCTAAGTAGTGCAGCACTATGCGGTACCACAAATGCACTACAACATCCTTTTAGCGGTCTCAGAGAAGAGTTTCTTGTAACACGAACAACAGAGGCCCTGCAATACAGTGAATCTAGGCACCCTAATGTGGCAGCATTCACACTGGAAGGAAGTGGAGTGCTACCAGGGATCTGCACATGACGGAAAAGAGACTAAGGCAGTGGGGACCGTAGCAAAGGGTTATGCAGGCCTAGGCTACTTTCCTAGCACCCAAATAAGCATGGCAAAGGGTAGAGAGAGGCGTCAACTCATCCAGGAAAAAGTGTGGGCGGCACTAAAGAGGACTTTGTGCGAAATGGTTGGGCTAACCCAGCAGGGGGCATGGACGAGGCGGGAGGGCATAGAGCGGCGAACCGGATCAGATTGCTGGCGATCTGACTTCAACCAAGTCCAATTCCTTGTCCAGGCGGTTTATGACATCCTGCAGAGCCCGGCACACCTTCATACATGGGGGAAAGTGATGTCCCCTCATGCCCACTGTGCAGGAAAAGGTATGTTACAGCACCTCCTAAGTAGCTGACCCAAGGACTTGGGTGATGCTCGATATAGATGACGCCACAACCAAGTACTCAAGGCGATAGAAGATGCTGTTACTACAGCTATCCAAATCGCTCAGTATAGATGACGGCCATCCAAATCAGCAAACACAGCAAAAAGGGAAAAGGAGCCTGCTATACTCTGCACCCGATTGGCCTGTATCCAGTTCATGTGTGGGCGTACTTTTGATTTTTAAAAGCAGGGGTGGGGTGCAGGCTTTTCATTTGCTAACAAAGTGGGCGTGCAGGCAGAATAAGGGAAGAAATCAGTGTTGCTACGTATGGTTTGTAATTTAGACTCATTTAAAGCCTATTTATCAAATGAAAATATACTTAGGCTCCAGAACAAATTATTGATATAAGTTTAACTTTTACTTTGACCAGATCTAATTTTAATTTTAATTGGATGAGTTGGAAAAAATCAGCCAGATCTAGCCAAACAATGGCTATTTTGGCAACCGTGAAAGAAATTTGCTGATAGAGCAATGGGGGTGTGGCACCCCACTGCATCCCCATTTGGTACACCCCTGAGTTCATGAGTCTTTCAACTAATGTTTCCATAAGGTCGGTTCATTAGGATTTCTTCATCAACTACAAAATTTCTTTTGTTCAATTCATGCCATAACCTGTCTGATTTGTCACTTGTTGCAGGTGATCAACTAAATGATTGGAAAAAGAGGTCATCAATGAATAAGTTACTTCTCTCGCCTTTTCTTCGATCACTAAAATAAATGATAACAATAACGGTTCACAACAAAGTTTATTCAGCACTCCCCTTCACAGTAACAGGGCTGTGCAGACTAAGGCAGCTTTTTTGCATCTGTGCTGCCTAATATATCCCTTCTTACATTTTCAGGAGATAAGTTTATAGCTAGACTCGCTTGCATCTGGTAGGCATGTCCAGAAAATATCCTTTAGATGTCTTTGACCAGCCCTATCTACATGGTGAAAGTAAGTTTGGTGTGGACAATAGCATCTGACCCCACACATACGTTTGCTAGGGTCAGTAGATTTGTTGGTTAATGGTCGCCTTGTGGGACAGAAGGGAAGAGTTTGTAGCAGCGAAGAAGATGCAGGGATTCTTGGTTAAGTTGTAATTTCAGTCCTCACTCTCAAATCCTCAGTGCCATACCTCATCCCAGCAAGTTGGTCACCACATCTAATGACAAAGGTCTGTTGGTCTCCAGTCTCCTGGTCTGCAATCTGCTCTTCTGCTGAAGACCCATCTCTTTTTATGAGGATTGGTCATTTCTCGGAGTGGGCTTGACGCAGTGTGGGAGCCGGACTAATTACCCAGTAATCAATCAATCTCCCTCCCATCAATTGGAATTATAACAATCAATTATCATTATCTATCCTTCTGCCGCTAGTGTCTACATCTAGTCAGACCACCCGGCAAGGTCCCCATCCATCAATGTCACCCTGAGCCCCTTTCATCCAAACAATCCCTCCCTGGCCTTCCGGAATCCCAAACTTTTGCCTTGGAATTTCCTGGATGATCAAAATAAACAGGCCCTTCTTCCCACTTGACTTAATTTTTGGGTGGGCTTATAAAATAAACGATCTCTTTACCTCTTGACATCTTTTTAGATGGATTCATAATTTAATCTGAAATCCTACCCCAGCTAGTTTTTCATGCACTTGTAAAATCCAGGGTATATTTTACTTACTTACTAAAGCCCTGCTACCGATAGTATCACATTTATATTTTTGTTCATGTGCTGGTTCAGTCATAGAACAGGATAATAAACCTCTCAATTGTGGCCATTACGTCCTGTTGTATGTCATCCGGGGCAGAAGATTATTTCAACAGGGAGTGTGTAAGTTCTGGATAGACAGTCCATACATCCCACGCAGTCTCAACTAATAATGTCCCCAATATCATATATCCATTGCTGAAAAGAAAATTCATCATGGCTCAATATCCAAATCTTCTTGGAATTCCTTTGGCTATAAGTGTACCAAATTATATACTTTTATCACAAAATGCACACTTATTTGGCTAAGCAGTCCCACTATTAGAAATTATAAGTAGACAAATAATAGCTAATCCTTGCTTTAATGGAGCTAAAATAGGGTTAGTTATTATAAATAGATAAATCATAGGTAATCCTTGCTTTGATGAGGCTAAATTATGGTTAGCTATTATAAGTAGAAAAATAATAATATTGACCATTCAAGAAAGTTAGGTAATTGTTTATTGAAGCGGCGTGAACTTGGTCACCATGTATAGCCAATATAATGAAGTGACGTAAACCTTTTTGAGCATTAAAACATACATTTCAATACTTTTAACTACAAAGGATCAGTCAATTACAGAACAAATGAAAGCAGAAAACTTGCCATTAACGTGATGGTAATTTTGCCAATGAAAAATAGTTTGTGCCTTCCATAGAAAAATGGGGAGATTACACCACTTCAATATATGTTAGGATTTCTTATTCACTCTTCACAAATCAGTCTACACAATCTCTGTATTGTCCATTCATTTTATAACAGTACTGTTGAAAAACAATACAAGTAGAAAATGTTTTGGCTGATGGCCAAGCAGAAAAAAAGATAAAAAATTTGAATGTAAATTGTATTTTGCTTTTTTAATTAATAATGCAACATCTTCTGTTTCCAATGGAAAAAACATCTGGGGAAGTAAAAATAACATATTTAAACTGTCCTATTTGATTTAATCATCCTTGTTTGAAGAACAGTTGTATATAAACACTACTTTTTGACTAAACATGAAGTATGTGAATTGTTGCAGTTCATTGTAACACAAACCAAGTTATAATTTTATAATTGCAAATAATACATATATGTACTATTTACATTAATACCTCTTTTTCATTCACAGATATCAATTGCAGCGCAGAACAAATGAACTTCTCTAATGGCCATACATAATATTGTATGTAGAAACTGCAATCATTAATTCAATGCTGAATACAAGAATCAGGAAAGAAACCATGTTCTTATGACATGTTGATTTGCATTTTTGGGCGTTTATTAGAAATGATATTTATAAAAACCTGCTGGAAATAATCTATATTCCAATGCAGTTTTGATTGTGTATGGTTTCTTTCCATTAAAGACACATAGGCAAATACATGCTGTAGGGAAGCCATATTCTTGTGAGTTACGTCCATCTTCATTTTCACAGAATTCAGCTTTAAAAAATACACATGCACACACTCACTGGAGAGTAACAAATTGTATGGACTGGCATTTTCAAAAGATTCATATTGAAAAATGTCCACACAGGCACACACTGGAGATAAATCTCACACATGTGAGGTATGTGGATCAGCATTTCCACAGAAGTCCAAGTTGAAAGAACACATGCTCACACACTCTAGTGAGAAACCATATTCTTGTGAGGTGTGTGGATCAGCATTTTTATGCGATTCAGATTTAAAAAGGCACATGCAAACACACACTCGCGAGAAACCATATTCTTGTGAGGTATGTGGATCAGCATTTCCACAGAAGACCAAGTTGAAAGTACACATGCTCATACACTCCAGTGAGAAACCATATTCTTGTGAGCTGTGTGGATCGGCATTTTCATGGAATTCACATTTAAAAAGTCACATGCGAACACACACTGGCGAGAAACCATATTCTTGTGAGGTGTGTGGATCAGCATTTTCAGGGAATTCACATTTAAAAAGTCACATGCGAACACACACTGGCGAGAAACCTTATTCTTGTGAGATGTGTGGATCAGCATTTTCATGGAATTCAGCTTTAAAAAGTCACATGCGAACACACACTGGCGAGAAACCATATACTTGTGAGGTGTGTGGATCAGCATTTTCATGGAATTCAGATTTAAAAAGGCACATGCGAACACACACTGGCGAGAAACCATATTCTTGCGAGGTGTGTGGGTCAGCATTTTCATGCCATTCAGATTTAAAAAGGCACATGCGAACACACACTGGCGAGAAACCATATTCTTGCGAGGTGTGTGGATCAGCGTTTTCATGCCATTCAGATTTAAAAAGGCACGTGCGAACACACACTGGTGAGAAACCATATTCTTGTGAGGTGTGTGGATCAGCATTTTCAAAGAATTACAACTTAACAATACACATGCGAACACATACTGGCGAGAAACCATATTCTTGTGAGGTATGTGGATCAGCATTTCCACAGAAGTCCAAGTTGAAAGAACACATGCTCATACACACTAGAAAGAAACCATATTCTTGTGAGCTGTGTGGTTCAGCATTTTCATGGAATTCACATTTAAAAAGTCACATGCAAACACATACTGAGTTCAAAATTTAAGAAGCATATGCTGGGGAGTTACCATACAGTTCTGAATTGTGTGGATCAGCATTCTAAAAGGTGAGAAATCAATTTGTTGTAAAGTGTGTGGATTGGCATTATCATCTCATTTTCTCTCAGCTCTGGGGTCGGCAACCTTTTTCTGTGTGACGACCAGAACCCATGTCTATGAACGGATGATGGGTCGCATTTATCCATAGGAATAATCTTATTATACAAATGCCATTGTCATCAATTGTGTTTACACTTTCAGTTTGTCAGTCACGGGATAAGGGGAAGCTAAAAGGTGGAAAAAAAGATGAACAGCATGTCTGCCTTCTGACTTTCCCACTCGATACCCCACTCTCTGTATCCCTATCTCTCACCTTTACTTACCAACCCTGACTGCCACTGCACAGTGTTCGGGCATTTTCTTTCAACAACTTAACCTAAATTCACTGATTTTTTTCTTGGGTCTCCTGTCTCGCTGTTTCCTGCCTCATTGTCCAAATATTTCTCTGCAAAATCAGGCCAAAATTAAACTTGATTTCTTTTTAAAGACACATATGCAAATACATGCTGGAGGGAGCCATATTTTGTGTGAGATGAATAAATCTCCACTTTCACAGAATTCAGCTTTAAAAATAGCATGTACATGCAATCCCACACTGCAGAGTAACATTGCGAAGTACATGGACTGATATTTTCAAATTTGAAAATATCGATGCAGACACACACTGGAGGGAGATCTCAGTTACTCATGTGAGGTATCGAGCTCAACATTTTCACACAAATCAAAATTAAAAGAACACAAGCGAACACACACTGGAGAAAGATCATATTCTTTTGAGGTATGTGGATCAGCTGTCAAAACACAAGCGAATATTAGAGATGGTCTAGGAGAGTTACATGCTGACAATTCGTACTGGAATGCTTACTCAGAATACGTTTGATTATTGGCTAATCGATACTGTACTATTTCTTGAAGACACATTTATGGTTGCCGAAGGAAAGCGCTTAGGGTTTGGTGTCTATAACTCGAGACAAAGAGATCGCTAGCTAGAAGTGGGATGTAATCGCTGAAAAGGGGGATAGTGAAGAACTGGTAAGCTTGAAAGGTCTTACGTGTGTTAAGGCAACACACAGACCTATCGACAAGAGGGTTGTTGAAAAAGTGAGGTAAAGTAGAGCCCTTAGCTAATGGGACGATTTCTATAAAGGTTTAGGGATGTATTCAATTTTGAATGAATTTTCTTATGAGGGGGGGGGTATTTTGTAAGAAAACCTTATGGAAATTTTTTTTAAAAAATCACCCCCCCCCCCCCCCCACATTTTTTTAAAGAAATCTCAATTAAATTTTTAGGGTTGACATATTTTTGTATTTCTATGAAGATAATTCTCAAGAAACTAAACTAAATCTGTTGGAATTGTCAATCCTGCTACCTGTTAATTTTAAATTGGCTCTGAATTGGAAAATAAGAAATGCAAAAACTATAATATTTTCCGTTGTTTTTTTTAATTAAATACAGTGTACACTTTATGTTTAAAAAGAAAATCTGCTGGAAATTCTTTTATGGGTTTTAAAAAAAATTGTCATTAAATTATTAATGTTTATGCTTATTGGACTTTCTTGGATTATCACAAAACATTATCAGAAAGAATGATGTTCTATATAAAGTTCATCAAATTACGATGTGCCTGTATTTTTAAAAAGAATTTTGATTATTTTTTGTTTAGTTACGTACAATATATTTTGCCAGGTACTGTAGCGCCTAATTCAGAAATGTGATTGACCTCCCATGGCATTTATGAGTAGCTGTTGACATTTCCTGTCATCCATTAAATAGAAATATGTGTGAGGTGGGGAGGGTAGAAACTCTACTACTTGACCTTTGAACACTCTTCACCCGTAAATGATCCCACCGGTAAATAAATGCATTTTTCACTAAGATTTCTGCAAATCCAGTCAATTAATTTTCAAATTAAATTTCTCTGACGTCAATTGTATTTTTGAAATAAATTTAAAGCTCGACTTCATTTTTTCTTTTTTTCTGGTGACAAATCTGTCAATTATGTCGGAATTGATAAGATTTTAGTCAAAATTGTAATCACAGCCTTAATCTGCTCAGAAAGCCACTGTGAGTACACAAAGGTGTTTTTTCTTTTATTTACGACTAACTTTGTCATTTTCTTGCAGTTATAACCAAAATTAAACTTTCAAAGAAGATATTTAATTATTGCAATACATTTTAAAAGGGTGCAAAATAGTCCTTTTTTTAGTCCGAATGTTGCTAGTAATTTAAAAATGTAATTACAATTTTTACCACCAGAAAGAGACTCTGTGGGCTGTATTGACTGTCTATCCAGAGTTTACACATGCCCTGTTGAAACAATATTCTGCACCGGATTATATACCACAGGAGGTAATGGCCACCATCTAGAGGTTTATTATCATAAAAAGGTTGTAAATTTTAAAAATCAAAATATATGTATGAAAAAAGAAAAACAATTTTTCATTAATAATGATGTAGTATCGGGCTGTTTTAATTCAGTGTTTTTGTTTTTGATATGTATACCTGTAAAACATCAATAATGGGTGTTGACAGGTCATTGACACCGGGCAGATCAAAATCGAAAGTGTAAATAAAGTTTGATTGACGAAAGCATAACTGTAATAAACACTTGAAAAACTTGATATGGGCTATATCTGAATCATGTCCAGAATGACTTTTTCAATTAATAAAAACAAAAAACAAAAGAAATCGGTGGAGTCTTTGATGTTGCCCTCTGGCCTTCCATACTGACAAAAAACTTTGTTGAAAAAAAAATTACTTCCAGGGTATTATTCTTCTTTTCAGTGATTATATTTGATTATGATATTTTTGCATTATAATTAACAAAATCTCAGAGTTGGGTAACAGTGAAAATAAAACAAGAATTTTCAAAAATAAGCGGAAAAAATCTTTATAAAAGATTTTTTAATTTTAAAATTGTTTTTATTTTTACTGGAAATAGCCCTAAGATATAAGCAATATTTTACTTTATTTATCAGTTTTTTTAACTTCCTAAGTGAGGCGTTTTTAAAGAATGGTCCTACGCTCATTTTTCAAAAAGATAACCAGAATTTATATTTCCATGAACTTATCTTTCATGTGTAAAAATCATGATTGGGCAAAAAGTAAAATAAATCATCAAACACATAAGTTTTTTTTTTTGCAAGGTGTCAATTTCCGGTAAGTATGTCAGCTAAGTGCAAATTTTGACTATTGACAAAAATCGACTACAGATGCACAAAATGGACCAGTTGCAAAATCAAAGGGAGATAACTCAAGTATAAATGAATAGACTCAGCTGTTAAAAATGGATTGTATCATTAATATACTTGAAATAGGCTTTTTTTGACAACAGTTAATTGCGTCATTAAATCAGCTTTAGTGTAATTGGGCTGGGTTTAAGCTCATAAGAAAAACTAAATATCCGATATCCAAACAAAGATTATTTTTAAAAATATTGATATTCATGCATGTGACTGTCTTTTCACTTAGGCTGTTCCATGCGTTTGCCACTTTTGCAGAGAGGAAACTTTTTCTAACACCAGTGGAGGTTTGAATTTGTCATTTATGGCTGTATCCTCAGGTTTTACTGCACATAGATGAAGTCAGCATTTTCTTATCAGAGCATTTTGAGCAATGATCGTTAGCATCCACTCTATGTTGTTCCGGATTCTATAAACCTCTAGTAGGTCAGCATGTTTTATTCTGTATTAAAGGGTTTCTAGATTAAGTTGTCTTAATCTTTCAGTGTAGGATACATTTCCCAATCTTGGTGGTTCTCCTCTGAACTCTTTCTATGGCATCTGAGTTGTATTTAAGGTTAGGAGACCATATGCAGGAAGCAAACTCCAGATGGGGACGTACCATAGACTTGTACAACAGTAAAAAGCTCTCCCCATCGATGAATTTAAATGAGTGTCTCATGTAGCCAAGTGTTTTATTTGCTGTATTTGTTTTGTATATGTGCACTGTAGTTTCCTTCAGTGTGTGTTGTATTCCATCATCTTTAATCATGGTGTAGTTCCTTTTTTTGTTGTTTCTACCTAGGTGCATGACCTTGCATTTGTCGGGATGAAATTTTATCTGCATGGATTTGTCCCACTGGCGGCGGTTGGTCAGGAATGATCGAATCCATTGCAGCGTTTGTCCAGTAATACCGAAGCTCTTCACTTGGTTAATAAGGCGCATATGTGGAACTGTTTCAAAAGCCCTTTTATAGTCAAGGTGTAGGACATCTACCAGGATACTGGGCATCAGGGCTTCCGACCAAATATTTAAGGTCTCCAATAAGTTTGTGGTTACACTTTTTCCTTGAGTAAATCCATGTTTTTCTTTACATGACATGTTGTTTAGTTTTATATGTTTGATGATTTTGGAGACTATTATTTTTTCCAGTATTCTGAAAGTAAGAGAGTTAAAAGAAACAGGACAGTAGTTCCCTGGGTCACTTCTATCACGTTTTTTTTAATATTGGACTGGTGACTGCCTCTTATAATATTTATTATAATCTGGTGAATAAATAAATTATAATCTGACATTTCATATTGTTATGGTTCATATATCTTTCTTATTAATTTTATTAAAATTCTAAAAATCATTTTTTATCAAAGAATTACTGTATTTACCAGAAATTTTATGTAAAAAAATCCAGATCAATATTGGTGGGTATCATTATAAAGTGTTAAAAGATATGATAATAGTCTGCGGGCCAGCAGGGGCTACCATACCCCCCCCCCCACGATTCTACATTTAGTGTACCAAAATGTTCCTTAGGATGTCCTCTTTCAGAAAAAAAAGGGTCCCAAGATAAAGATGGGAAGAACTACCTCATTAGCATAAAACAAAATGGCCGACAACACATACACAAAAAAAAGAATTTGATATCTCGTCACCCAGTTGACATATCTGAGTACTTTAAAAGGCTAAATCATGGGTTTCAGAGGAATTCAAAAATCCATTTATTTTACCATAAAAGTATTTCAGGATTTTACACGGAAATGTCAAGAATACTTTATAGGCAAAATTGCGGATTTAATTCATGAAGGAGATATATATGTATATATATATTGTTGGAAAGAACAACGGTGTATCTTGTCAATTTGTATCTATTGGACCTAAAAGGTTACAGCTCAAAACGTGAAGCTAATTATTCAGCATTTTACGATGAAAACTTCAAGTACACAGTCAAAATTCTATGGACTGTGTAATTAATTTTTGATGGAAGTATATACATATATATACCATTAGAAAGATAATTTCCCAATTTGTATCTCTTGGGCTTAAAAAGTTACAGCCCAAAATGTGAAGCTAAATATTCAGCATTTTGTGGGAAAACATGTACACAGTTCAAATCTATGGATTGTGGAATTAATTTCTGAT
>VCCN01006885.1:3244691-3257766 GCA_006491835.1 Architeuthis dux | reverse complement strand
CTCACTAATAAGTGTCATTATAATTATTTTATATATATATATGCATATATATGCACTGGAGTCTTAATATATAGTTATTTCATTTGATAATCGGTCTTTAAATGAGTATAACAGTTTTAGCAATGAAGTTAGCAATTTTAGAAGAATTGTTAGCCAAAAAAATCAATGTACGTGTCACCCACTTTAGGGCTAATTCATCCCCCCCCCCCCTGTACAAGTTACTTTTTCTAAATAAATGAAAGATTTCAAGAAGAAACGAAGGTCAGGATCATTCAAAACAAATCAAACTACATTTCTTCATATTTTTCTTTTTACTTAAGATCGATAAACTGAATTTTAACCAAAACTTTTGCTTTGAGAATATTTTTCGAGTCAGATACGAAACTCCTTTTACAAATTTGGTAAGTTTAATAAAAGTAAATGTACAGTTTTTATCAATAATTTGTTCTGGAGTCTTAGTATCTAATTATTTTATTTGATAATTGGGTTTTAAACTAGTATAACATTTTTAGCCATAAAGATAGCAGAAAGTGGAAAAGATCTAGCCGATTTTAGCCATTTCTTAAGCAGTTTTAGTCGGAAGCAAAATCAAATTTGAGTTGGCAATGGATGCAAGGCAAACGACATCGTCTCAAGCATCGAACAGATTATCACCCTAAATCCTAATCCATCCGATCTTTTTCAAATACACAAACCACAAAAGTTTATATATTCGATCATCTTGTAAGTATTTAAAGCTTTATTTTACTAATTAACTTGAACAAATAGTAACAAATTCAGTCATATTCGATTGTCCCATAATAGTCGTTACATTTGTGTATAGAAATGTAACAACTATTATGGGACAGTATTTTATACATTCATTCAGTCACTTTATTGTTTATCGTTATAATCCATGTTGAATAATTGAATACAATTTGTTGGCAATAGTTTAATAATTCGGTTGGTAAGGTTGCTATTTATTTTCTTCTTATTGTGCTTAATTCTTTTATTTGTGGACATGACAAATTGACTTTAGTTCAGTTTAGTATCCTTTTTAAAATATCGCATTAAGTTACCTCCCTTATATATTTTTGCCTAATAAATTAGTTTGCATTTTGGAAGCTGTTTTCGTTTAATAATTTCTGGTTATTTATTTTTGTTTTGGGCGTTTTAACGGAGATTAACTAGTTGTTATAATATAATTCGGTTATCCTTGCTTAACTGGGTTTAAAAACGTTGGCTAGAAAATGGTTAACAATATTGCTACTTCCGTTTAACTTTCTTCTTCGACTTAAAATAGATTTCTTTCGCGGTACACTGTCGTTTTAATTAACTTTTGAGGCGCATCGGGCATCCATATATTTTCTATATTATTTTTCTTTCTTTAATATAAATTATATAATTAAAATAAATTACATTGTTTCTTCTTTGACTGAACACACAATTGTTTTTTCGTTATGCACCGATTGTTTGTTTACGAATGAAAAATATGGTAGTTTAACGCAATAATGCAATTAAAAGCCATTAATTTGTTATTAAAAGAAATTACGACAACACTTTGGCACCTCGGATTCAGTTTCCACCGTACCTAAACGAATTCTGATAAAGAACACATTAATGGTTTTTAACTTCATTGTGGTATAGTTATACTTTTGGGGGCCTTTGTACACTGTGTTTAACTACCATGTTTTACATCCAATTTACGACGCTTAAAGTAACATCAACCCCTCTAGCAAGGAACATATCATTTGTTTCTTCTAACTAAGCATAATGAACTTTACTGTATTGATGGCATATATGACATCACCCACTCTTATTTCAGTAGCAAATAATAAGGAAAAAACACATATCTATGAATAACTATCAATTATCACCATTTATCAATGTAGACAGAAACCGTCAACCAAAACTGTCAACATAGGTTACTTCAGTTTTGAAATGATTCTGCCTGGCTGGCTATGTATGTCGGGAAACCAGGGACGGTCGCAGTGGCAGTGAATCGTGATATTTTTCTAAAAATGCAAATACACAACAGTGCTGCTACTTCTCAAGTCAACACATCTGCAATCATTTTTTGTGAAAGACTTGTCTGATTGAGGATTGCTGTACAGTGTGCACTGTAAGCTAAGGGACCTAATTTTAAGAGAAATTAAGATTCAGAAGTACTCTTACTTTCATTATAGAGCCACAACTATTCAGAATGTTCTAATTGTGCTAACAGAGGTGAAATTAAGATTGTGTTAGAATTATTCATTGTCCAAATTGCAATCACTGTGCTTGTGCTTTAGAGAGATATACGGTTATCTTTCTCAAAATCTTTATCACAGTGGACCACATGATATCTCTGAAAGTACTCAATGAAATTTTGTGGAATGATAGACGGTGGGTTAGGGTAGAAGTGTTTAAATTTTGATTGAGGTATTATTCCCATTTCTTTCATACATTTGTGTATATGCTCATGTCTAACCACATTTCTATGAAATTTTATAGAAGGGTATACAGTAGCCCTGGACGTACCGGTGACCTCTGGGATTAGTCCAGATAACAACCAAAAACTGGAAAGACAGTTGGCAGCACGGAAATACAGCAAGCTGGGTTAACATCCCAGCTTGCATTCTTAGAGGATCTGACGGGGGGAATGAGATCCCCATTAGGACGGACTTAAAGGAAACGACCGCTAATGCTCAATGGGTTTTGAGTGTAAGATGCATATGCGGAAAAGGTATGTAAGAATTTGCATATCCTTAAAATCCATCATGGCCAGATGAAGTGCCTGGACAAGGGTAGGCAGGAGCAATGTACAGGCTTACACCCAGGTAAAACTAAGGAGTTACAGGGCCAGGAGTCACCCCACAGAGCCCAGTCCCTCCACGTGCCTGTCCCCCGAAGCGGATCAAGTGGTCCCCAGCTTACAACAAGGGCGACTGGTAAAATTTCAACGAAGATGTCTGTAAGATATTTCGATCAGCAGCTAGAGGTGACATTGACAACCATAATCGTCAGCCTGGCATCAGAAATCTTTGAACACTCTGAGCCAAGGCAGCCTAAGAAGTTCTACAACACGAACCATAGGGCTAACAAAATAAAAGAACTGAGAAAGGAATTGCAAACTAAAAACTATTCGCAGAGCAGAGTGGCATAGGAGGAGAAGAAAGGATAGGGCAAAGAAGCGGGCCTCCTTCATCTCAGACCCAATTAAAACAAGATCCCCTGACGATACAGTTTTATACAAGGGTTCCCACCTGGAAGGAGGTACAGGATGTTGTCAAAGCAAAAAGGTCAGCATTAGCACATGGACCCAGTGGGGTTCCATATATCATACAAGTGATGTCCAGGATTCCTTCAGATGCTTTGGAGGGGCAGAGTCACTGACCAATAGGACGGACCAAACACATCTGGATACCAAAGGAAGAGGATTCCAAAACGATAGATCAATTCAGAATCATCTTGTTACTTGATTAGGGTGTAAATGGACAACCTAACCATAACAACACCATCAGTCCCTGGTAGCAGATGGCTAATAAGAGGACTCAATAAGCTCATGTCATGGGCCAGGGTGAGCTTCAAGCTAACTAAATCGAGGTCTCTAGTGATAAAAAAAAAGACAAAGTCATCGAGAAGTTTACGATCTCCGAGACAACAATCCCAACTCTAAAAGAGAATCCTGTCAAAATCTTTGACAGTAGAATGAAGGACAACACTACTATCCGCCAAATGGTCAGCGATCTTGAAGGGTGGCTAACCAATGTTGAGAAATCAGGGTTACCAGGCCTTTACCGGCACGTCTTGCTATCCTGGGTGTCCCAAAATATACTTAGGCTCCAGAACAAATTATTGATATAAATTTAACTTTTACTTTGACCATATCTAATCAGCTATTATATATTTTAATTGGATAAGTTGGAAAAAATCAGCCAGATCTAGCCAAACAATGGCTATTTTGGCAACCATGAAAGAAATTTGCTGATAGAGCATTTGGGGCTGTGGCACCCCACTGCATCCCCATTTGGTACGTCCCTGAGTTCATGAGTCTTTCCACTAATGTTTCCATAAGGTCAGTTCATTAGGATTTCTTCATCAACTACAAAATTTCTTTTGTTCACTTCATGCCATAACCTGTCTGATTTGTCACTTGTTGCGGGTGATCAACTAAAAGATTGGGAAAAGGGGTCATCAATGAATAAGTTACTTCTCTCGCCTTTTCTTCAATCACGTTTATCAAAGATGCCTGAACGCTGCTAGACACAAGCTAACACACATTTGCAGGAAAAAAAATTAATGTCTAAAATACTGTTCGACTAACCGGTTTATGGGTGCAAACAAGTTTAAGTTTTCAACCAGAAGCTGCTTTCTATCTCACAATTCAAGACTCAAAATAAGTGATAACAATAACTGTTCAAGGCTAGGGTCTATCGTGTGAAAGTTTATTCAGCACTCCCCTTCACAGAAGGGAAGAGTTTGTAGCAGCGAAGAAGATGCAGGGATTCTTGGTTGTAAGTTGTAATTTCAGTCCTTTCAGATCCTCAGTGCCATCCCCTCGTCCCAGCAACTTGGTCACCACACCCTTCTGCTGAAGACCCAGCTGCTTTCATGGGGATTGGTCATTTCTTGGAGTTGGCTTGATGCAGTGTGGGGGCCAGACTAATTACCCTGTAAGTCCAATCAATCAATCTCCCTCCTCAAATGCGAAGGTCTCCCCAACTCAATTCAACATCCACCCCCTCACTTCCTGGGCGCTAACTTTCAATTCTAGGGCAAGACCACACATCCCCACGTCACTCCAGTGACCAAACAGTGGATGCCAATCAGCTTTATGCCCCCTTTGCCTAGGTGGAAAAGGGGTGGTCCTTAAAATTACTTTATCAATTATCAGTATCCTTTTGCCGGAAGTGTCTACATCTGGTCAGACCACCCGGCAAGGTCCCCACCCATCAATGTCACCCAGAGGCCCTATTATCCAAACAATCCCTCCCTGGCCTTCCGGGATTCCCAACCTTTTGCCTTGGAATTTCCTGGGTGATCAAAATAAACAGGCCCTTCTTCCCACTTGACTTAATTTCTGGGTGGACTTATAAAATAAACGATCCCCTTTCCTCTTGAGATCATTTTAGATGGATTCATGATTTAATCTGAAATCCTACCCCAGCTAGTTTTTCATGCACTTGTAAAATCCAGGGTATATTTTACTTACTTCTAAAACCCTGCTACTGATAGTATTACATGTCTATTTCTGTGCATGTGCTGGTTCGGTCATAGAACAGGATAATAAACCTCTTGATCGTGGCCATTACATCCTGTGGTATGTCATCCAGGGCAGAAGATTATTTCAACAGGTCGTGTGTAAGTTCTGGATAGACAGTCCATACATCCCACGAAGTCTCAACTAATAATGTCCCCAATATATATCAATTGCTGCAAATGAAAATTCATCTGAAAACAGTTGTCGCTGGCAGCCATTTTTAAAATGTCTGCCAAGGGTGACATATTATAAATTCATCATGGCTCAATATCTAAATCTTCTTGGAATTCCTTTGGCTATAAGTGTACCAAATTATATGCTTTTATCACAAAATGCACACTTATTTGGCTAAGCGGCCCCACTATTAGAAATTATAAGTAGAAAAATAATAGGTAATCCTTGCTTTAATGGAGCTAAAATAGGGTTAGCTAAATATTATAAGTAGATAAATCATAGGTAATCCTTGCTTTGATGGGGCTAAAATATGGTTAGCTATTATAAGTAGTAAACTAATAATATTGACCATTCAAGAAAGTTAGGTAATTGTTTATTAAAGCGGTGTAAACTTGGTCACTATGTATAGCCAATATTGTGAAGTGACGTAAACTTTTTTGAACATTAAAACACATACATTTCAATACTTTTAACTACAAAGGATAAGTCAATTGTAGAACAAATGAAAGCAGAATACTTGACCATTTAAAACTAAATTAAAAATTTGAATGTAAATTGTTTTTTGCCTTTTTAATTAATAATGCAACATCGTCTGTTTCCCGTGGAAAAAAACTTCTGGGGAAGTAAAAATGACATATTTAAACTGTCATATTTGATTTAATCATCTTTGTTTGACGAACAGTTGTATATAAACTGTACTTCTTGACTAAATATGGAGTATGTGAATTGTTGCAGTTCATTGAAATACAAACCGAGTTATTATTTTATAATTGCAAATAATACATAGAAGTACTATTTACATTAATACCTCTTTTTCATTCGCAGATATCAATTGCAGTGCAGAACAAATGAACTTCTCGAATGGCCATACATAAATATTGTATGTAGAAACTGCAGTCATTAATTCAATGCTGAATACGAGAATCAGGAAAGAAACCATGTTCTTATGACATGTTGATTTGCATTTTTGGGTGTTTATAAGAAATGATATTTATAAAAACCTGCTGGAAATAATCTATATTCCAATGCACTTTTGATTGTGTATGGTTTCTTTCCATTAAAGACACATAGGCAAATACATGCTGTAGGGAAGTCATATTCTTGTGAGATACGTCCATCTTCATTTTCACAGAATTCAGCTTGAAAAAAAATAAACACGCACACACTCACTGGAGAGTAACAAATTGTATGGACTGGCATTTTCAAAAGATTCATATTGAAAAATGTCCACGCAGGCACACACTGGAGATAAATCTCATACATGTGAAGTATGTGGATCAGCATTTCCACAGAAGTCCAAGTTAAAAGAACACATGCTCACACACTCTAGAGAGAAACCATATTCTTGTGAGGTGTGTTTATCAGCATTTTCAAAGAATTACAACTTAACAATGCACATGCAAACACATACTGGCAAGAAACCATATTCTTGTGAGGTGTGTGGATCGACATTTTCAAGGAATTCAGATTTACAAAGGCACATGCGAATACACACTGGCGAGAGACCATATTCTTGTGAGGTGTGTGGATCAGCATTTTCATCGAATTCACATTTAAAAATTCACATGCGAACACACACTGGCGAGAGACCATATTCTTGTGAGGTGTGTGGATCAGCATTTTTATCGAATTCACATTTAAAAGATCACATGCGAACACACACGGGCGAGAAACCATATTCTTGTGAGGTGTGTGGATCAGCATTTTCAGTCAATTCAGTTTTAAAGAAACACATGCGAACACACACGGGCGAGAAACCATATTCTTGTGTGTTGTGCGGATCAGCATTTTCAGCCAATTTAAGTTTAAAGCAACACATGCTAACACACACTGGTGAGAAACCATATTCCTGTGAAGTGTGTGAATCAGCATTTTCAACCAGTTCAAGTTTAAAGCTACACATGCAAACACACACTGGCGAGAAACCATATTGTGAAGTGTGTGGATCAGCATTCTCAAGCAATTCAAGTTTAAAGCAACACATGCGAACACACACTGGTGAGAGACCATATTCTTGTGAAGTGTGCGGATCAGCATTTTCAAACAAGTCAAGTTTAAAGCCACATATGCGAACACACACTGGCGAGAAACCATATTTTTGTGTAGTGTGTGGATCAGCATTTTCAATCAAGTCAACTTTAAAGCAACACATGCGAACACACACTGGCGAGAAACCATATTCTTGTGAAGTGTGTGGATCAGCATTTGCAAGCAATTCAACTTTAATGCAACACATGCGAACACACACTGGCGAGAAACCATATTCTTGTGAAGTGTGTGGATCAGCATGTTCAAAAAATTCAAGTTTAAAGCAACACATGCGAACACACACTGGCGAGAAACCATATTCTTGTGAAGTGTGTGGATCAGCCTTTTCAAACAGTTCATCTTTAAACCGACACATGCGAACACACACGGGCGAGAAACCATATTCCTGTGAGGTTTGTGGTTCAGCATTTGCAGACAATTCACATTTTAAAAGACACATGCGAATACACACAGGAAAGAAATCAAAGTGTGGTTAAGAATTCTCACAGGTTTCAAAATTTAAGAAGCATATGCTGGGGAGTTACCATACAGTTCTGAATTGTGTGGATCAGCATTCAAAAAAGGGAGAAATCAATTTCTTGTAAAGTGGGTGTTTTGGTATTATTATCTCAACACAAACCATTACTAATTATTGACTAGTATTTTCTGTCATCTTTCCATCATCAAGATCCGGGGTCGGTAACCTTTTTCTGTGTGCCGTCTGGAACCCATGTCTATGAACGGTTGATGGGTCGCATCTATCCATATAACTAATAAATTAGAAATAATCTTATTATACAAATGCCATTGTCATCAATTGTGTTTACAATTTCAGTTTGTCAGTCACGGGATGAGGGGAAGCTAAAAGGTGTAAAAAAGATGAACAACATGTCTGCCTTCTGACTTTCCCACTCGATACCCCACTCTCTGTATCTTTATCTCTCACCTTAGACTTTACTTACCAACCATGACTGCCACTGCACAGTGTTCGGGCAGTTTCTTTCAACAACTAGACTTTCTCCTTCTGTAAGGATGTTTCCTGCCTCATCGTCCAAATATTTCTCTCCAAAAATCAGACCAAAATTAAACTTTATTCCCCTGCAGGTTTGATTGCTTTTTAAAGACACATATGCAAATACATACTGGAGGGAGCCATATTTTGTGTGAGATGAATAAATCTCGGTTTTCACATAATTCAGCTTAAAAAATAGCATGTACACGCAATCCCACACTGGAGAGTAACCTTGCGAAGTACATGGACTGATATTTTCAAAAATGTCGATGAAGGGAGATCTAGCTCAACATTTTCACCCAAATCAAACTTAAAACACTGGAGAAAGATATTCTTTTGAGGTATGTGAATCAGCTTTGAAAACACATTGGTCAAGTAGAGTTACATGCTGGCAAAACAATTTGTACTGAAATGCTTACTCAGAATACGTTCGATTGTTGGCTAATCGATACTTTACTATTTCTGAATGGTAACAGTAGTAGGAAAGAAGCGATGGGAAGGGTAGACACGTTTAGTGGTTGCCGAAGGAAAGCGCTTAGAGTTTGGTGTCTATAACTCGAGACAAAGAAATCGCTAGCTAGAAGTGGGAGTTAGTTGCCGAAAAGGGGGATAGTGAAGAACTGGTAAGAAGTAAGCTTGAAGGGTTTTACGTGTGTTAAGGCAACACACAGACCTATTGTCGAAAAAGTGAGGTAAAATAGCGCCTGGTATAGTAGCCACGATCTGCAGCCAGCCATGACGTCTGCCGAAAATAGAAGTGTCCTTAGTTTCGTATTTCATGGCATGAAGCCATTAAGGAGCTAGTAAGCTGTTACAGTAGCAACTCTCGCATGCTTTTGACAAAAAGAAACATATGTCGATTAAAACGTCTGTAACATGAAATCTATTAGTTGTATTGTAATAATCTTTGTTATTAATAGAAGTAAGATTGTAGAAAGTTATCAACTAAAAATTATTTCTCTAGACAATATAAAATCAGAGATAACTGGGTTTGAAAACTTGTTTACAATCGTGAACCGGTCAACTGGTAGAAATTGCATTGGGAAATTTGATCCCAATTTGCACACACATTTTAAAATTGTACCAAAACTATGCTAATGGGACGATTTCTATAAAGATTTAGGGATGTATTCAATTTTGAATTAATTTTCTTATGAGAAGGGAATTTTGTAAGAAAATAGTATGGAAATTTCTTTTTTTCTCAATCTCAATTAATTTTTTTAGGGTTGACATATTTTTGTATTTCTATGAAGATAATTCTCAAGAAACTAAACTAAATCTGTTGGAATTGTCGATCCTGCTACCTGTTAATTTTAAATTGGCTCTGAATTGGAAAATAAGAAATGCAAAAAACTATAATATTTTCTGTTTAGAAAGTTTTTTGTTTTTTTATTAAATACAGTGCACACTTTATGTTTAAAAACAAAATCTGCTGGAAATTCTTTTATGGGTTTTTAAAAAAAATTGTCATAAAATTATTAATGTTTATGCTTATTGGACCTTTTTGGATTATCAGAAAACATTATCAGAAAGAATGGTGTTCTATATAAAGTTCATCAAATTACGATGTGCCTGTATTTGTAAAAATAATTTTGATTAGTTTTTGTTTAGTTACGTACAATACATTTTGCCAGGTAATGTAGCGCCTAATTTAGAAATGTGATTGACCTCCGATGGCATTTATAAGTAGCTGTTGACATTTCCTGTCATCCATTAAATGGAAACGTGTGAGGTGGGGAGGGTAGAAACTCTACTACTTGACCTTTGAATACTCTTCACCCGTAAATGATCCTACTGGTAAATAAATGTATTTTTCACAAAGTTTTCTGCAAATCCAGTCAATTAATTTTCAAATAAAATTTCTCTGACGTCAATTGTATTTTTGAAATAAATTTAAAGCTCGACTTCATTTTATCTTTCAACAAATCCGTCAATTATGTCGGAATCGATAATATTTTAGTCAAAATTGTAAACACAGCCTTAATCTGCTCAGAAAGCCACTGTGAGTACACAAAGGTATTTTTTCTTTTATTTACGACTAACTTTATGTTATTTTCTTGCAGTTATAACCAAAATTAAACTTTCAAAGAAGATATTAAATTATTGCAATACATTTTAAAAGGGTGCAAAAATAGTCCTTGAGAGTTGCTAGTAATTTAAAAATGTAATTACAATTTTTACCCCCGGAAAGAGACTGGGCTGTATTGACTGTCTATCCAGAACTTACAGATGCCCTGTTGAAACAATATTCTGCACCGGATGATATACCACAGGAGGTAATGGCCACCATCTAGAGGTTTATTATCTTTATTATCATAAAAGGGTGTAAAAATAGTTGCTACTATTTTAAAAACATAATTAAAATTTAAAAAGTTTTTTCTTGTTTTTGCTAGAAAGAAGAAAGTCAAAATATATGTATAAAAAAAGAAAAACAATTTTTCGTTAATAATAATGTAGAATCGGGCTGTTTTAATTCAGTGTTTTTGTTTTTGAAATGTTTACCTCAAAATCGAAAGTGTAATTAAACTTTGATTGACGAAAGCATAACTGTAATAACCACTTGAAAAACTTGGTATTGATTATATCCGACTCATGTCTAGAATTACTTTTTCAATTAGTAAAAACAAAAAACAAAAGAAAACGGTGGAATCTTTTATTTGCCCTCTGGGCTTCCATACTTACAAAAAACCTTTATTGAAAAAAGAATTTACTTCCAGGGTATTATTCTTCTTTTCAGTGATTATATTTGATTAATCATATTGTTGCATTATAATTAACAAAATCTCAGTTGGGAAAACAGTGAAAGAATAAAACAAGAATTTAAAAAATTGAAAAAAATCTTTATAAAAGATTTTTTAATTTTAAGATTGTTTTTCTTTTTACTGGAAATAGCCCTAAGATATAAGATCGCAAAAGAAAAGCATTATTTTACTTTATTTTTCAGTTTTTTTAACTTCCTAGTGAAACATTTTTAAAGAATGGTCCTACGTTCTTTTTTCAAAAAAGTAACCAGAATTTATATTTTCATCAACTTATCTTTCATGTGTAAAAATCATGATTGTGCAAAAAGTAAAATAAATCATCAAACAAATAAGGGTTGTAATGACCAAAAAAAATGTTCTTAAACTAATAAGAAAAATTATATATCCAATATTCGAACAAAGATTATTTAAAAAAATATTGATATGTTCGGAGGTGACTGTCTTTTCACTTAGGCTGTTCCATGCGTTTGTCACTCTTGCCGAGAGGAAATTTTTCCTAACACCAGTGGAGGTTTGAATTTGTAGTTTATGGCTGTGTCCTCAGGTTTTACTGCACATAGATGAAGTCAGCATTTTCTTATCAGGGCATTTTGAGCAATGATCGTTAGTATCGACTCTATGCTGTTCCGGATTCTATAGACCTCTAGTAGGTCAGCATTTTTTATTCTGTATTAAAGGGTTTCTAGATTAAATTGTCTTAATCTTTCAGTGTAGGATACATTTCCCAATCTGGGAATGATCATGGTGGCTCTCCTCTGAACTCTTTCTCTGGTATCTGAGTTGTACTTCAGGTTAGGAGACCATATGCAGGAAACAAACTCCAGATGGGGGCGTACCATAGACTTGTACAGCAGTAGAAAGCTCTCCTCGTTGATGAATTTAAATGAGTGTCTTATGTAGCCGAGTGCTTTATTTGCTGTATTCACTTTGTTTTGTATATGTGCATTGAAGTTATGTGTGTTTTCTATATAAACGTCAATATCTTTCTCCACTAGTTTCCATTAGTGTGTGTTGTATTCCATGATCTTTAATCATGGTGTAGTTCCTTTTTTTGTTGTTTCTACCTAGATGCATGACCTTGCATTTGTCGGGATGAAATTTCATCTGCATAGATTTGGCCCACCGTTGCAATGTGCTGAGCTCCTTCACAAGTAGGTCTCCAGATTCATCAGACGTTAACACTGAGTGGATCTTTTTGTCATCAGCGAACATACTTATGAGGATATGGATATCCCTTGGCAGATGATTCACAAACAGTGAGAACATTATTGGCCCCAGGGATTCCACTGAAGATTGGGGACCAGGATGTCTCTTCTCCGTTCACCCGAACTTTCTGACGGCGGTTTGTCAGGAATGATCTAATCCATTGCAGCGTTTGTCCAGTAATACCGAAGCTCTCCACTTGGTTAATAAGACGCATATGTGGAACTGTGTCAAAAGCCTTTTAATAGTCACGGTGTAGAACATCTATCGGGATATTGTGCATCAGGGTCTCCAATATGTTTGTGGTTACACTTTTATCTTTAGTAAATCCATGTTGTTCTTTACATGCCATGTTGTTTGTGTTTTGGGGGTCAGAGATACAGGACAGTAGTTCCCTGGGTCACTTCTATCACGATTTTTGAATATTGGACTGGTGACTGCCTCTTATAATATTCATTATAATCTGGTGAATAAATAAATTATAATCTGACATTTCATATTGTCATGGTTCATATATTTTTCTCATTAATTTTATAAAATTCTCAAAATCATTTTTTTATCAAAGAATTACTGTATTTACCAGAAATTTAATGTAAAAAAATCAAGGCCAAAATTGGTGGGTAACATAAAGTGTTAAAAAGAATGATAATAGTTAGCGGGCCAGCACCCCCCCCC
>VCCN01006885.1:3229067-3244144 GCA_006491835.1 Architeuthis dux | reverse complement strand
CATATATATATCGTTAGAAAGAGAAATCCCCCAGCTTTTCAATGGTATATCTCTTGGGCTTAAACGTTACAAAATCCTGAACTGTGTTTTCTCATAAAATGCTGAATATTAACTTCACGTTTTGGGCTGTAACTTTCTAAGCCCAAGTGATACAAATTAGCAACATACACCGTTAGAAAGCTGATAAAATTCCGTTTCGAAGAATATATATATGTCTATACTTCCATCAAGAATTAATTCCACAATCCATACACTTTGGACAGCTTATTTGAGGTTTTCTCGTAAAATGCTCATCACCTAGCTTCACGTTTTGGGCTGTGACGTTTTAAGCTAAAAAGATAAAAATTGATACAAGGTCCGAAAGCTGATAGAATTCTCTTTCTATCGATATATATATGTGTATACCTGCATCAAGAACTAATTCCACAATCCATAGAATTCCTGCTGTGAAATTGAAAATGCTACATACCTAGCTTCACATTTTCGGTTGTTGCTTTTTTGGATCAAAAGATACAAATTTATAGCTCCTTTCTAACGATATGTATATCTGTATATCTCCATCAAAGATTAATTCCACAATCTATAGATTTTTGACTGTGTACTCGAACTTTTCTCGTAAAATACTGAATACCGAGTTTAACGGAAGTAACTTCCCATGCCCAAGGATTACCAATAGACACTGTTGGAAAGCTGATAAGATTCTCTTTCCAAAGATATATATAAAGCCGATACAATTCTCTTTCTAACGATATGTAATATATATATTGTCAAATCCACATACAGCGCTGTTTCGTCGTCTTACGACTCATCAGTGTGGCTACTGACTAGCTTGGTGCCTCGAGCCAGGATTGAAACCGGACCTCTGGGCCAGCAGTCCGAATTCTTACCAACGCTCCAGGTCACCTCGGTGGATGTAGGTCATTTTTAAACACATATAAACCTATATGTTTTTTATCTATTTACGAAAGTGCTCGATTCGAAATACTCCGGAGAGCTATGTGTAAATAGTTAATTCCCTACAATAGTGCTCTACCTATATATATATATATATGACATAATCAAAAATTAATTCCATAGTCCATAGAATTTGGACGGTTTACTTGAAATTTTCATCGTAAAATGCTGAATACTTAGCTTCGCCTTTTCAGCTGTACCTTTTTAGAACCACCAGAGACAAATTGGGAACATACAACGTTGGGAAGCTGATACAATTCCCTTTCGGACGTTACGGCTGCTCAACGCAAGGTTCTTCTTGTGATGACTTCGCAGGAAGTCACGAATTCAAACAATATATATAAAAGACAACCTACCCTTTTGTCTATGTAGAAACATACGGTGAGCAGACCGTTATTTGAGTTGTCTGTCTAAACTAGAAAGCACATCAGAGAGACAAGACAATTGATAATTGATTGAAAGTTCAAAAAATTACTTGGGGGAAAAAGATCTTAATATGATTTTCGCCGTTTAACCGGTAAATGTGGAGAATTGGGACATAATTTGTGATGCGGAATCAAAGTTTTTATTAAAAAGAATAATTAAACAACATATTCATCTGAAATTAAATGTACGTCTTTATCAGATTACGCACCATGAACTCATCAGTTTGGTAAGTACGTCAAAGCACTGTTTCCGTAGAATCGTTTTAATTTCATTATTGCATACATTTCTAACATTTTAATAAAGAAAATTATAATTTTTATAACCTTATGACTTTTTGAGCCTTTATATGTTGGTTAAACAAAGATTGCCACCGTTTAACCTGACCGAAATACTAATCAAATAGTCCTGTTCTCTTATATTCAATAATTTGAGTCTTTTTAAAAATCAGAATCAGTTGTAAATTATTTACTGCGTGCCTGAATCAAGAATGCCAAATCAGCCATTTTTCGGCTAGATCTAGCCGATTATTTACCTATTTAGCCGATAAATATCTGCCATAGCTGATAGCCGAAAATCTGGCCATTTAAAAAAAAATAATTGGCCGATTTAATTTTATTTTATAGCTAATATTTTTAGCCATAAAGTTAGCCGAAAGTGAAACAAATTCAGCCGATTTTAAGAATTTTGTGAAGAATTGTTAGCCAAAAATGATCAGGGTAATGGTCACCCGCCTTGGTGCCAATTCATTCGACCCCCCCCCCCTCATAAAAGTTACTTTTTCTAAATAAATCAAAATTTCAGGAAGCAACGAAGGTCAGGACCATTCAAAGCAAATCAAACTCCATAGGACAAATATTTTTTCATATTTCTTTTACTCAAGATCGATAAACTGAATTTTAACCAAAGCTTTGCTTTGAGAATATTCTTGGAGTCAGATACGAAACTCTTTTTACAAATCTGGTAAGTTTAATAAAAGTAAATGTACAATTTTTATCAATAATTTGTTCTGGAGTCTTAGTATATAGTTATTTTATTTGATAATTGGGCTTTAAACGAATATAACATTTTTAGCCATAAAGATAGCAGAAAGTGGAAAAGATCAAGCCGATTTTAGCCATTTTTAAGCAGTTTTAGCCGGAAGCAAAATCAAATGTGTTGGCAATGGATGCAAGGCAAACGACATCGTCTCAAGCATCGAACAGATTATCACACTAAATCCTAATCCATCCGATCTTTTTCAAATACACAAACCACAAAAGTTTATGTATTCGATCATCTTGTAAGTATTTAAAGCTTTATTTTACTAATTAACTTGAACAAATAGTAACAAACTCAGTCTTTTCGATGACCTCTTCATATTCGATTGTACCTCTGTCCCATAAGAGTCGTTACATTTGTATATAGAAATGTAACAACTATTATGGGACAGTATTTTATACATTCATTCAGTCACTTTATTGTTTATCGTTATAATCCATGTTGAATAATTGAATACAATTTGTTGGCAATAGTTTAATAATTCGGTTGGTAAGGTTGCTATTTATTTTCTTCTTATTGTGCTTAATTCTTTTATTTGTGGACATGAAAAATTGGCTTTTGTTCAGTTTAGTATCCTTTTCAAAATATCGCATTAAGTTACCTCCCTTATATATTTTTGCCTAATAAATTAGTTTGCATTTTGGAAGCTGTTTTTCGTTTAATAATTTCTGGTTATTTATTTTTGTTTCGGACGTTTTAACGGAGATTAACTAGTTGTTATAATATAATTCGGTTATCCTTGCTTAACTGGGTTTAAAAACGTTGGCTAGAACATGGCTAACTTTAGCAATATTGCTACTTCCGTTTAACTTTCTTCTTCGACTTAAAACTTTTTTCTTTAAGGTACTTTTTAATTAACGTTTGAGGCGCATCGCGCAACCATATATTTTCTATATTATTTTTCTTTCTTTAACATAAATTATATAATTAAAATAAATTACATTGTTTCTTATTTGACTGAACACACAATTGTTTTTTCGTTATGCACCGATTGTTTGTTTACGAATATAAAATATGGTAGTTAAACACAACATATCGATCAGATATTAACGCAATAATGAAATTCAAAGCCATTAATTTGTTCTTTATCAAACATCCAGACTGTCGAAATTCTCCGGATGTGCCTCTAAAAGAAATTACGACAACATTTTGGCACGTCGGATGCACAGTTTCCATCGTACCTAAACGAATTCATGGTGCTCAATATTCTGATAAAGAACAAATTAATGGTTTTTAACTTCATTGTTGTATTGTTATACTTTTGGGGCCTTTGTACGTTGTGTTTAACTACCATATTTTACATCCAATTTACGACGCTTAAAGTAACATCAACCCCTCTAGCAAGGAACATATCATTTGTATGTTATAACTAAGCATAATGAAAATTACTGTATTGATATATATACATACATATATATATGACCCCCCCCCCCATATTTCAGTAGCAAATAATAAGGAAAAAACATATTCATTTCTTCAGTTTTGAAGTGATTCTGCCTGGCTGGCTATGTATGTAGGGGAAACCGGGGGCGGAGGCAGTGAATCGTGATGTTTTTCTAAAAATGCAAATACACAACAGTGCTGCTACTTCTCAAGTCAACACATCTGCCATCATTTTTTGTGAAAGACTTGTCTGCTTGAGCATTGCTGTACAGTGTGCACTGTAAGCCAAGGGACCTAATTTTAAGAGAAATTAAGATTCAGAAGTACTCTTACTTTCATTATAGAGCCACAACTATTCAGAATGTTCTAATTGTGCTAACAGAGGTGAAATTAAGATTGTGTTAGAATTATTCATTGTCCAAACTGCAATACTGTGCTTGTGCTTTAGAGAGATATACTGTTATCTTTCTCCAAGTAAATTTTTATGGAATGATAGATGGTGGAGTAGCGAAGAAGTGGTTAAATTTTGATTGAGGTATTTTCCCCATTTCTTTCATGCATTTGTGTATATGCTCATGAAATTTTATGGATGGGTATACAATAGAAGTGGAAGTACCAGGATAGACAGTTGGCAGCATGGAAATACAGCAAGCTGGATTAGCACCCCAGCTTGCATTCTCTGTGAGGAGTAACCCACCTACAGCTACGAGTAGCCCTACTGCAAAATACCCCCAGGGGATCGGACGGGGGGGGGGGGTGAGATTCCCATTAGGACGTACTTAAAGGAAAAGACTGATAATGCTGAATGGGTTATGAGTGTCGATGCATATGCGGAAAGGTATGTAAGAATCTACATATCCTTAAAATCCATCATGGCCAGATGAAGTGCCTGGACAAGGGTAAGCAGGAGCAATGTACAGGCTTACACCCAGGTAAAACTAAGGAGTTACAGGGCCAGGAGTCACCCTCCAGTCCCTCCACGTGCCTGTCCCCCAAACCGTAGACACAGAAATCAAGAAGCGGATCAAGTGGTCCCCAGCTTACAACAAGGGCGACTGGTAAAATTTCAACGAAGATGTCTGTAAGATACCTTGATCAGCAGCTAGAGGTGACATAGACAGACGGTTGGAAGCAATGACAACCATAATCATCAGCCTGGCATCAGAAAGGTTTGAACACTCTGAACCAAGGCAGCATAAGAAGTCCTACAACACAAACCATAGGGCTAACAAAATAAAAGAACTGAGAAAGGAATTGAGGTCCCTTAGGAAACAATTCAAAGTGGCCAGCACGGAGGAACGTGAACCTCTAGCTGAACTCGGGTGCCTATTGAGGGGTAAACTATAAACCATCCGGAAAAGAAGAAAGGAGAGGGCAAAGAAGGGGGCCTACTTCATCTCAGACCCATTTGGCTTCTCAAGGAGTCTTTTCGGTGATAAACGGAGTGGCCACAGGAAGATGTTAACACCTTTCTTCACAACACCCTGAAGGACCCAGCAAAAGATGAAGAACTCTGCCACAACGAGCTCCTGTTAAACAAGATCCCCTGACGATACAGTTTGATACAAGGGTTCCCACCTGGAAGGACGGACAGGAAGTTGTCAAAGCAAAAAGATCAGCATCAGCACCTGGACCCAGTGGGCTTCCATATATCATACAAGTGATGTCCAGGATTCCTTCAGATGCTTTGGCGGGGCAGAGTCGCTGACCAATAGAGACGAGCCAAATGCATCTGAATACCAAAGGAAGAGGATTCCAAAATGATAGATCAATTCAGAATCATCTTGTTACTTGACACCAAGGACAAGATCTACTTCAGCATCATATCGAGGCACCTATCAAAGTTCCTCTTGGGCAAGAAATACATAGACACATTGCCAAGTTGCTTAGAGCACACAGGAGTCCTAATACAGCTCCTGAGGGAAGCAAAGGAGAACAAGGGTGACCTGGTAGTCCTCTAGTTGGATCTCGCCAATGCTTACGGGTCAATTCCTCATGAGCTCGTAGAAGAGGCCTTGAAAAGCACTATGTCCACAGCGTAATAAGCAACCTCATCCTGGACTACTATAACAACTTCCGAATAAGAGTTGCCTCAGGATCCACCAAATCCGACTGGCACAGATTGGAGAGGGGGATAATCACTGGGTGCCCTCTTCGCCTTGGCCATGAACATGGTGTTAAAGGTGGCAGAGGTGGACTATTTAGGGTGTATATGGATGACCTAGCCATAACAACACCATCAGTCCCTGGTAGCAGATGGCTAATAAGAAGACGCAAGAAGCTCATGTCATGGGCCAGGATGAGCTTCAAGCCAACTAAATCAAGGTCTCTAGTGATAAAAAGAAGACGGTCATCGAGAAATTCCAGTTTACAATCTCTGGGACAACAATCCCAACTCGAAAATAGAATCCCGTCAAAAACTTGGGCAAAATCTTTGACAGTAGAATGAAGGACAACACTACTATCCGCCAAATGGTCAGCGATCTTGAAGGGTGGCTAACCAAGGTGGACAAATCAGGGTTACCAGGCCGTTTCAAAGCCTGGATTTACCAGCCTTGCTATCCTGGGTGTCCCAATAACAACTGTTGGAGCCTGAAAAAAGTGGACACCTCTGAAGATGGCTGTGCTTCCCAAGGAGCCTAAGTAGTTCTGCACTATACACTTCAAATGCACTTCAACATCCTTTTAGCGGTCTCAGAGGAGAGTTTGTTGTAACACAAACAACGGAGGCCCTGCAATACAGCAAATCTAGAGAACCTAAAGTGGCAGCAGCCGGAATAGAGATTCACACTGGAAGGAAGTGGAGTGCTACCAGGGAACTGCACATGACAGAGAAGAGACTAAGGCAGAAGGCGCTAGTGGGGACCGTAGAAAAGGTTTAGGCAGGCCTAGGCTACTTTCCTAGCCCCCAAATAAGCATGGCAAAGGGAAGAGAGAGGTGTCAACTCATCCAGGAAAAAGAGGTGGGAGGTCATAGAGCAGCGAACCTGGTCAGATTGCTGGTGATCTGACTTCAGCCGAGTCCGATTCCTTGTCCAGGCGGTTTATGACATCTTGCAGAGCCCGGCAAACCTTCATACATGGGGAAAAAGTGATGTCCCCTCATGCCCACTGTGTGAAGGAAAAGGTACGTTACAGCACCTCCTAAGTAACTGCCCCAAGGACTTGGGCAACACTCAGTATAGATGATGCCACAACCAAGTACTCAAGACGATAGCAGACGTTGTTACTACAGTCATCCAAATCAACAAATACCAGCTAGGGAGGAGGGCAGATTGCATCAAATTTATCAGAGTCGGAGGAGAGAAACAAGCACAACAAAAAGAAAAAATAAGCCTGCTATCCTCTGCCCCCTATTGGCAGTTAAGAGCGGACTTAGGAACACAATTAAAGTTCCCCAAACATATTACAGAAACATCACTCTGCCCAGACTTAATAATTTTCTCCAACAGTACCAAGCAGTTGATAGTGTGGGAACTAACATTGGTATTTTTAGGTCTGCAAAGAGGAGGGAACCAAAAGACATAGATGCAGTGTTGCCCATGAATGTTTGAGAGATTTTTATGATCCCTTTTTGCAACCTAGATGCCAATTCAACAGTACTTTCATAAAATGTATAGTTGGTTTCCCTCAGGGACTTCTTTAAATCATTCACTCTTATGTTGATTCACTGTGCCCCGATGTACTAGGGCTCAGGCACAATGGAATAGAAAAAGAAAAGTACCTGCCAGCCGCTAACTTAGAGAGATATTTTCTTATCTTTATATAACCTATCTCACAGCCTAACGAGTTGATCTTTTTTTTAGCCAAATATGTTAATAAAATTAGCTTCTTACTATGATTAAATCTTTCTGATTCACTGTGACCCCCCCCCACACCCCTATCTTTATGTGTTGTGCTTACTTGTCAATTGGAGTCTTTTTAGTTATTAGAACAAAATGCGAGAGAAGAAACTTATTGATTTTTCCACTTTTCCTAATTCTTTGATTGATCACCCCCAACAAGGCATGCTGTGAAGGTTTCTATTGGGTGACTAATTTATCTTTTATTAGAGAGCTTGGCATAAATCTATAAGAAGCTCCTGAGTCTTTCAAGTGCTGTTTGCATTTGGTTTGTGCATTAGGATTTCTTATTCAATTTATACAATTTCTCTTTTCTTTCTTCAATTAATAACAATAATGACTCTCTCTATATATATATATATCCGTCCATACGGATATTGTAATGGTTAGCAAATCTACCGCACATACATAAGGTCCTGGGTTTGTTTCCCATAATAGTTTATGCCTTCCATAGAAGAATTGGGAGATTACGCCACTTCAATATATATTAGGATTTCTCATTCACTCTTCAGAAATCAATCTACACAATCTCTGTATTGTCCTTTCACTTTATAACAGTACTGTTGAAAAACAATACAAGTATAAAATGTTTTGGCTGATGACGAAGCAGAAAAAAAAGATTAAAATTTACAATATAAATAGTTTTTAGCCTTTTTACTTAATAATGCAACGTCTTCTGTTTCCAATGGAAAAAACTTCTGGGGAAGTAAAAATGACAAATATTGAAACTGTCATATTTGATTTAATCATCCTTGTTTGAAGAACAGTTGTATATAAACTACTTTTTGACTAAACATGAAGTATGTGAATTGTTGCAGTTCATTGAAACACAAATCGAGTTATTATAATTGCAAATAATACATAGATGTACTATTTACATTAATACCACTTTTTCATTCACAGATATCAATTGCAGTCCAGAACAAATGAACTTCTCGAATGGCCATACATAAATATTGTATGAAGAAACTGCAATCATTAATTCAATGCTGAATACAAGAATCAGGTTGATTTGCATTTTTGTGTGTTTATAAGCAATGATATAAAAACCTGCTGGAAATAATCTATATTCCAATATAGTTTTGATTGTGTATGGTTTCCATTAAAGACACATATGCAAATACATGCAGTAGGGAAGCCATATTCTTGTGAGATACATCCATCTTCATTTTCACAGAATTCAGCTTGAAAAAATACACATGCACAAACTCACTGGAGAGTAACAAATTGTATGGACTGGCATATTTAAAAATGGCACACACTGGAGATAAATCTTACGCATGTGCGGTATGTGGATTAGCATTTCCACAGAAGTCCAAGTTGAAAGAACACATGCTCACACACTCTAGAGAGAAACCATACTCTTGTGAGGTATGTGGAGCAGCATTTTCATGGAATTCACATTTAAAAAGTCACATGCGAACACACACTGGCGAGAAACCATATTCTTGTGAGGTGTGTGGATCAGCATTTTCATGGAATTCAGATTTAAAAAGGCACATGCGAACACACACTGGTGAGAAACCATATTCTTGTGAGGTGTGTGGATCAGCATTTTCAGAGAATTACAACTTAACAACACACATGCAAACACATACTGGTGAGAAACCATATTCTTGTGAGGTGTGTGGATCTGCATTTTCATGCAATTCAGATTTAAAAAGGCACATGCGAACACACACTGGTGAGAAACCATATTCTTGTGAGGTGTGTGGATCAGCATTTTCATTGAAATCCCATTTAACAACACACATGCGAACACATACCGGCGAGAAACCATATTCATGTGTGTTGTGTGGATCGGCATTTTCAGACAATTCAACTTTAAAGCGACACATGCCAACACACACTGGCGAGAAACCATATTCTTGTGAGGTGTGTGGATCAGCATTTTCAATGAACTCACATTTAACAACACACATGCGAACACATACTGGCGAGAAACCATATTCTTGTGTGGTGTGTGGATCAGCATTTTCAGACAATTCAACTTTAAAGCGGCACATGCCAACACACACTGGAGATAAACCATATTCTTGTGTGGTGTGCGGGTCAGCATTTTCACGTAATTCACATTTAAAAAGACACATGCAAACGCACACTGGTGTGAAACCATATTCTTGTGATGTGTGTGGATCAGCATTTTCAGAGAATTCCCATTTAAAAAGACATGTGCAAACACACACTGGTGAGAAACCATATTCTTGTGAGGTGTGTGGATCAGCATTTTCACGGAATTCCCATTTAAAAAGGCACATGCGAACACACACTGGCGAGAAACCATATTCTTGTGAGGTGTGTGGATCAGAATTTTCAGTTAATTCCAACTTAACAATACACATGCAAACACATACTGGCAAGAAACCATATTCTTGTGAGGTGTGTGGATCAGCATTTTCTGTTAATTCCAACTTAACAATACACATGCAAACACATACTGGTGAGAAACCATATTCTTGTGAGGTGTGTGGCTCAGGTTTTTCAATGAATTCCCGTTTAAAAAGACACATGCAAATACACACTAACGAGAAACCATATTCTTGTGAGGTGTGTGGATCAGCATTTTCCAACAATTCAACTTTAAAGCGACACATGCGAACACACACTGGCGAGAAACCATTTTCTTGTGAGGTGTGTGGATCACCATTTTCACGGAAGTCACATTTAAAAAGGCACATGCAAACACACACAGTAGAGAAATCATAGTCTTTCTAATTCTCACAGAATTCAAAATTTAAGAAGCATATGCTGGGGAGTTACCATACGATTCTGAATTATGTGGATCAGCATTCTAAAAAGAGAGAAATCAATTTCTTGTGAAGTGTGTGGATTGGCATTATCATCTCATTTTCTGTCAGCTTTCCATCATCAAGATGGGTTGCATCTATTCTTATATCTCATTATACAAATTCCATTGTCATTAATTGTGTTTACAATTTCAGTTTGTCAGTCACGGGATAAGGGGGAAAGAAAGAGAAGTAAAAAAGATGAACAACATGTCTGCCTTCTGACTTTTCCACTCTCCATATCCTTATCTCTCACCTTAGACTTTACTTACCAACCCAGACTGACACTCCACAGTGTTCGGGCAGTTTCTTTCAACAACATGACCTAAATTCACTGATTTTTTCTTCTTGGGTCTCCTGTCTCGCTCCTTCTGTAACAATGTTTTCTGCCTCATCGTCCAAATATTTCTCTGCAAAAATCAGACTTTAAACTTTATTCCCTTGCAGGTTTGATTGCTTTTTAAAGACACATATACAAATACATGCTGGAGGGAGCCATATTTTGTGAGAGATGAATAAATCTCCATTTTCACAGAATTCAGCTTAAAAAATAGCATGTACACGAAATCCCACACTGGAGAGTAACATTGCAAAGTGCATGGGCTGATATTTTCAAATTTGAAAATGTTGATGCAGAGACACACTGGAGGGACTAGAGAGAAACCATATTCTTGTGAGGTGTGTGTCAGCATTTTCACAGTGTTCAAATTTAAAGAGACAAATATTCAATGAAGTAATTTAAGGATTTTTATAAATGTTTTTTATTTCCAAATGCCACACAAATAATTTAATCTTGCTATTTTTGTATAATTTTGTGTTAATAAGATACATCTCTTCTATAAGTGTTGTTTTCAAAATGATTCATTACATAGGGGTGCTTACTTGTGTTGTATAGCCCTTACTGTTGTGCTGCCATGGGTCATCTCATCGTGACTTGCTCATTTGCGCGAGGGAATATTACATAAGGTTGCATACTTGTTGGTGTTAATAAAATACATCTCTTCTTTTCTATATTTTATATCCGCTGAAATTTTTATTTGTATTCAAATCTTTGGCCCATTTTTTTCTCAAACCTTCAGAAATTTAAATCTGTTTCCATAATTCTTATGAAATGACTGCAATCAAATTTTCTAATAAAGCCTTATGTTTCATATAAAGTGTAAAAATGAACAGATTTATTCTAAAATCTTAATTCTCAAATTACTGATATGACAAAGAAAACAATACTTTTGGCTGGAAATTTAACTAATTGTAATTCTGTCAAAAATTCAAAAGAAAATATGCTAAAAAAATTGCTAACAGTCATAGAAGGTATAAGCAATATGGGCAATTGCCCAAGGTGCCAAGTGCTAGTGATGAGAAACCATATTTTTGTGTGGATCAGCATTTTCAGACAATTGAACTTTAAAGCGACACATGCCAACATATTCTGGTGAGGTGTTTGGATCAGCATTTTCAATGAACTCCCATTTAGTGACACACATGCAAACACAAGTGCTAGTGGGTGTCTGAATCAGTAGGAGTTTCCAAATACAAATGGGGAAATTTAAAAAATTCAAATAGAAGATTCCCTGAAGTTAATTCAGATTTTTCAGGAATATTTTCTGTTGTGGTAAAGCTAATTGAAAAAATTGGCAAAAGAAATTCTCATGACGGACAACAAGCTCAGTCAGACTTAGCTAGTTTGGTGACATAGAGTTCTCACAATAATTGGGTGAGGAGAGCTTGAAATGGAATTTCTCAGCCACGCTTGATAATACTGGGTACCAAAGTTCAGCTTGCTTGAGGTACCTGGAACCCTATAGTCGGGCCGCATAGCCATATAATTGTGCATTTGGTACTTATAGCCAAAAGAATTTAGATATTGATGCATCATGAATTTTAAATATGTTGTCCATGGCAGCCATCTTAATTAAATCAATTTTCTTATAAGCGATGGATATAATATATTGAGGACATGATTAGTTAAATTTTTTTACCATACATAGTTCTTGTGAATTGCCATTTGGATAATACATGCAACTCATCGAAAATGCAAGATGCGGCCTTATGAAAATTGCAATAAAGTCGCATAGACTAGTTTGATATAGATGATCTCGGTGTCAAATCATACAATTTTTCTGATGCAGAATTTGAATTTGGAACTTTAGAATTGTCCAGAAGCTTCTTTCTATCTCAATTCAAGACACAATATAAGTGATAACAGTAACTGCCCAAAGCGAGGGTCTATTGTGGGAAAGTTTATTTAGTACCCATCTTCACAGTAACGGAGGGCTGTGCAGTCTAAGGCAGCTATTTTGCATGTGCACTGCCTAACACAATCCTTCTTACATTTGCAGAGACAAGTCCATATCTGGACTGGCTAGTCATGTCCAGAAGGGTTCATAGATGTCTTTGAGCAGCACCATTTACACTGTAGTTCTGGTGTTAACACTAGCATCTGACCAAGAGGTGGTGTGTGGGAACAGACAGACCCCACAACTCCAGGGTTGCTGGTGCTCGGTGGGCAATCAGACCTACCATTCAAACCTTTTACTTTTGTGAGGGGTTGCAAATTTAACAATTTGCAGGGGACGCAGTCAGGCCTAGCACCGCCACTGATCTGACCCCACAACATGAACTCCTTGGTACTCTGCTCTCTTACTATGCTCCTCTCGGGCAGCCTTTGTTGGAGGGATTGTCTGTACATTGTGCCTATTCACAAAAAAGCTTCCTCTTTGCGTTGTCTATTTCTGTGCATCTGATGGTTTGGTCATAGAACATGATAATAAACCTCTAGATCTTGGCGATTACCTCCTGTGATATATCATCCGGGGCAGAAGATTGTTTCAACAGCAAATGTCTACTATTTATTAGAAAGAAATGTAATTGCAAAATGTTGCTTAGGATGTCCTCTTTCAGAAAAAAAAGATGTTCCCAAGAAGAAGGTTGGGAAGAACTACCTGATTTGCATAAAACAAAATGGACGCCAGCACAGACCAAAAAAAACAGAATTTCATATCTCGTCTCCCAGTTGACATATCTGGGTAGTTTAAAAGGCTAAATCATGGTTTTCAGACATGAGGAATTCAAAAATCCACTTTATTTTGTACTTAATTTATAGGTATTTCAGGATTTTACAAGGAAATTTAAAATATACTTTATAGGCAAAATTGTGGATTTAATTCACGAAGGATATATATATATATATATCGTTGGAAAGAGAATTGTCTCAGCTTTCCAGCAGTGTATCATATCAATTTGTATCTATTGAGCTTAAAGCTCAAAACGTGAAGCTAAGTATTCAGCATTTTGCAGTCCAAAGTCTATGGAACATGGAATTAATTATTGATGAAAGAGGGTTTTATCAGCTTCCCAATGGTGTATGTTCCAATTTGTACCTGGTGGTTCCAAAAGGTTACAGCCCAAAACGCAAAGCTAAGTGTTCAGCATTTTACGAGAAAACTTCAAGTCCACAGTCCAAATTCTATGGATCGTAGAATTAATGTTTGTGGTATATACTTATATATATATCGTTAGAAAGGTAAATTTATCAGCTTTCCGGTGTATGTTCCCAATATGTATCTGTTGGGCTTAAAGAGTTATAGCCCAAAACGTGAAGCTAAGTATTCAGCATTTTACAGTGAAATTCTATGGACTGTGGAATTAATTTTTGGTTGCAGTATATACATATATATATATATATATCGTTAGACAGAGAATTCTATCGGATTTATAACGCTGTATGTTCGCAATTTGTATCTGATGTGCTTAGAAAGTTACAGCCCAAGGCGTGAAGCTAAGTATTCAGCATTTTACGATGAAATTTCAAGTCCACAGTCCAAAATTATAGATTGTGGAATTAATTCTTGAGGGAAGTATATATATTTATATATCGTTAGAAAGAGAATCCTATCAGCTTAAGAACGCTGTATATTGTCTAATTGCCGAAAATGTGAAGGTAGGTAGGTAGCATTTTTCCAGGAAATTTCAATTACACAGCAAGAATTCTATGGATTGTGGAATTAGTTCTTGCTGCAGGTATATACATATATATATCGTTAGAAAGAGAATTTCATCAGCTTCGGTATCTTGTCAATTTGTATCTTTTTGGCTTAAAAAGTCTCAACCCTAAACGTGAAGTTAGGTGTTGAGCATTTTACGAGAAAACATCAAGTACACATTCCTAAGTCTATGGATTGTTGCATTACTTCCCGATGGAGGTACATACATATATATATATCGTTAGAAAGGGAATTTTATCGGCTATCAATGGAGTGTGGAATTAATTTCTGATGGAGGTATATCAATATATATACATCCTTAGAAAAGTAACTCCACCAGCTCTCGAATAGTGTAACTTGTAAATTTGTATGTGTTGGGCTTAAGAAATTACAGCCGAAAATGTGAAGCTAAGTATTCAGAATTTTACGTGAAAACTTCAAGTATGCAGACCAAAGTCTATGGATTGTGAATTAATTCTCAATAGGTATGCACCTATATATATCGTCAGAAAGGAAATTCTATCAGCTTTCAAACGGTATATATTCACAATTTGTAACTGTTGGGCTTAAAATGTGACAGATCTAAACGTGAAGCTATGTGTTGAGCGTTTTACGAGAAAACCTCAAGTACACTGTCCAAATTTTATGGATTGTGGAATTAATTC